>CM047806.1:1756626-1809126 GCA_026214975.1 Gentiana macrophylla | reverse complement strand
GTTAACTTTCTGGAAAGATATTTTTAGGAATGTTATTCTTTTGAACCATATTTTTTCAAGTTTCCCAAAAAAAAATAAAAGGATTTAAAGAAAAAGAAGCTGTCACCTTTTCCTGGTTTCTTTTTCTTTAGAACGTACTTAATTTCACGTCTCAGAACCCTATGCATGCATTGGATATTCTTGTCAAAAACATAATCAAATTTAGATGGATATATTTGTTTAGAAAAAGCAATGGCAACATTGTTAAAGCAAATCTATCAGGTGGGGCACTAGGGGGGATCTCAAGTTTCCCACAATAGCTGTGGAGGTGTACACTGTACTGAAACGTTCTGAATTGAGTATTTTTTTTTTATTATTTTTTATTGAGTACACGAACGAGT
Source organism: Gentiana macrophylla (assembly GCA_026214975.1). Classification (NCBI taxonomy): domain Eukaryota; kingdom Viridiplantae; phylum Streptophyta; class Magnoliopsida; order Gentianales; family Gentianaceae; genus Gentiana; species Gentiana macrophylla. Next base: position 1,808,746 of record CM047806.1, on the reverse strand, counting down.
TTCAACTTGAAATTAAAAAGAAATTCATGTTTAAGTTATGTTCGTTATAATCTATTAGTCGAGCTCAAACAAGAGCTCACCTTGCGCTTTTAAACTTGCACCGATGATGTTGAAGTGTTTGATTTGCTAATTATCTATATCTCCATCAGTTTAAAGTTTTGGGAGAGATAGTAATACAACAGATGTTCATCAAATCCTTTTTTTAGAGATGATAGTTCAACAGATGTTCATCAAATTTTGAAAGAGATCGTGGTTCAACAGATGTTCATCAAATCATTTTTAAGTGAAAATGACAAAAGAGATGATCATCAAATCATGTTTTTAAGTGAAAATGATAATTAGGTTGAATGTATTTTTTGTATCTCAAATTTGTATCAACTAAACACTTGAGCCGGAGAATAATGATAAGAAAAAAAAAAAGTTGAATCTCAACCCAAAGCGCCTACTGTCCCGTCTATAGATTTTCAAGAACACCAACGGAGCCATATGTGGCGGGGCTAAGGGCGTCTAAGCCTACCCGATTAAAAATATTTCTACGCCAAACAACCTATATAATTCAATTCAACTTATCAGGTCATCTTTGGTCAGCCCACTCAATTGTCTGAATATATTCAATTAGCCCACATCATTGTTTGAATTGTTGGATAATTAATCCAACGTTGAACTTATATATGAAATAATTATTTATTATGACTATCAATAAAGATTAGCCCGATGAAAAAGAGATCTAATACGGTTATTGTTATTGGTCTATAATGTATCACTATATAATGGGGGTTTTGGTCTCTAGATCATACATCTAGTCATCAATCTACTCTCTTCTGACGCTCATTATCAGATTGAGAAAACACAGAGAATTCTAAAGAGTTCAACGGAAAATAACTAGATGATGTATAGATCTAGAAGACTGATTCTACAACACCAGAAGGAGATTTCCACTGCTATGGATTCAGGTACACTTTCGTTGTATGTTTCTTTAGATTCTTGATAGTTTGACATAAACGATTCTGGATTAAAGTGATGTATATCACATAAAGTTACATCCAAAACAAATATAATCTATTAGATCACCCGAGTTTTAATATCTAGCTCATTCATTGTTCGTGGATGATCGATGTAAATCGACGATTATTCCTCAATTGGTGTACGTTGCAAGATGTTGTACACAATTTGTCCGAGGGAAGTCGTTCCAAGGGATTAAACTCTCACAGTCCGGGCCGGTCAAATGCAAAGCCGTCAATACAACACTCCTCCACTTTTACGACTATATATGTTATACTCTCGGAACGAAGAATAATAATAAGATGAAAGTGTAGATTGACACTACGGTAACATCATGATTTTAGAGTCATTTCATATATATAAATATCTATTTATTTATTTATTTTTATTTCTTTCTTTTTCAGACACACATAATATCCGTGTAAAGATTCTTCCACTTTTCCTCAAAAAAAAAAAAAGATTCTTCCACTTGATGGATCTTCGAATATTAAAAACCCAAAATAATGACGTCGAGTTCCAAAAATGGGTGAAAAATAAGGAGTAATTTGACGCATAAAATGCTTTTTGTGCAGTAGATAGATTGACTAAACCACTAATAATTGTCTCTAGCTTCAATAACAAGATTTCATTAATATAAACCTTTTCCCCTTTAATAAATAAGAAAAGGAAAGATAATAAAATATATATAAATCTAAGGAATAAAGGAAAAACGAAAAGAAAAAGGGACAAAGTTTTTTTTGAATTATATATATATATATACAAATAAAAAAGACAATGATACACAACAAAAAAGAAAAGTTGAATTATCAAAAAGAGTAGATGATGTTACACTGCTTATATAACAGACAAATGATCAGTGGGATTCTCAACCCATTTTTTTCTTTTTCTTTCTATATATCTTTCACATTGAACAACAAACCCCACTAATACATAAGCTGAAGCAACGGACAAGCACAAAAAGGGGCAAAACATTCAAAGTACGTAACCAAATTTATATACACACACACACACTAAAAATCATAATAAAATGTCACAACAAATATAGTAATTAAAGCAAGTCAAAAGATTGTAAAATGTTACAAAACTGCTTACACTGATCAGATTTAGAAACCAGGAGTACTAGATCTAGAGGCACAAAGGAAAATCGAAAAGGACAAGAGAGACAGACAGTATTTTATTCGTCATTCAGAATCATGTCACATGTATTGCATGTTTTCATTGGATGCAAGTGAAATTCATTACTAAAGAGTTTTCGCAGTCGAGATACTTCTGTTCCAATGCTTAATTTGCAACACCGTACCTTCTTGATACTTTGCTACATTTTTTTAATAATCTTTTTTTTGTATCATGTGTATTATAAGATTTCGCGTTGTTACACCAACATGACTCTTTGGGAAATTTGTATTGAATAATATTAATGCAATATTATTCTTGTAATGCAAACTAGTGTACGGGGAAAGGATCCCGCCGGTGCAAGTATGTACCGCACCTGGTGCGGTGCATCAAAGCGACACCGTTTTGTTCCGACACGACGCAGTTTCGATCCGATGTAAAAAAATAAAAAAAATCAAAACGACGTCGTTTTCGCCCGATACGACGCCGTTTGTTGCACTGCACCTCGAGCTGTGCATGTTTGCACCGTCGGGGATCGTATCCCCTAGTGTACGTAGTACTTGTCAAATGGTATTGAATAAAAATACAATGTCACTATGTTTTGTACATATTAATTTTCAAAATATATGTGCCTTTGTCCAGAATGCATATTGTCAAAGTCACCCACCCCTTATCTTCTTTGCCCACCTAATTTTGTCTACCTCTAAATTTTTATTTTTCTCTGCCTTATTAACGTGCACAAATACTAGTATGATATATTTACAAGAGGAAAAAATCAAATTGGAGACAGGGAGTAGGTACCCCTGATCCCTGGATATAATATTCCTTTTTATAAAGTTTAGTGTAATTGGTTTTTCAATCTCAATCACAATCTTAAAACATCACAATTTTATATATTATTTATTTTATATAAATTTAAATATCTATCACTTGTTTTCTTTTTTTTTGTTAACAAGTATATGTCTTTTTTTTTAAAATTTATTTCAATCTATCACTTGTTTTCAGTTAACAAAATCTTTATTTTGAATGAAATGAATCAAAATATTTATTCATATTGAGAGTAGTTGCAGATCCGCGAAATATATATTATACGTGCTATATTTAGCATAAAGTTTTTCTGCAGTTTAATGATCTTGAAAACGATTTTTGTCACATACATATATGTTATTACTTATTTAAAAATGTCTACATAGTTTTTTTTTTTTTTTTTTTTTTTTTTTTTTTTTTTTTAAAACCCCTCGTATCCAGGCTAATTAGTGCATTAATTCGGGATTCGGTCCGGATTGTCTGCTGCAGAATCACTCGACTTTACTCGCGTAAGAGTGCAGTGAAGAGCTTCTTTCAACATAACGCGCCGTAGGAGAATCGAATGCAGCGACCAATGTCTACATAGTTGTTGCATCTAAAAAATTGGTATATATATATAAGGAATTAAATTGCAGACATTAAGAAAAAAAAAAAAAAAAAAAAAAAACCGTATATCCCTATTAACATTGCGGTCGGTGTACATAAAATGACGTGAACAAAACATTTTACATGTTCTCAGAAAAAAACATTTTTATTTTTTATTTTTTAAAAGTGAACATTATATTGCAATGGACCAAAGGCAATCATACATAGTTCAAAAAGTAAAATTCAAAGCCTCTCACGATTAATTACTACAGAAATCATTAATTATCCATTTGCCAAGCAAGGCAAAGGTTATTGGCTCGTTCTACTGCTCTAGATGCGAAGACGAACGCCGGAGGTCTCTCTTTGTCATATCCATGTAGTATCATGCATTCTTTCCATAGCCATATGCCGTAAATAATCTCTCGCCACAAATACTTCCACTTCGTTGATCAAAATATGCTTCCGGGCTTTGCCGTTAGATTTAACATCACCCAGTCATTCACATTTGGGGCCCCAAAAAATCTGCTCCACTCCTCTCGCGGAATAGCAATGCACCACACCATATGTGCCCAATCACAGTCCCGTAATGTATGTAAAATAGACTCCTCTTCGTCATCACACAAAAAGCACGTCGCTGCAGGGACAATCTAACGCTTCGCAAGGTTTTCGCCAACTGGTAGGGCATTGTGCAAAATGCTCCATAGTAAATAGTTGCCCCGGGTCGGCCCCTTTAACTCCCAAATTTTCCCCCACATCTTGTTATTTTGCAACGGTTCCTCAGTTGGCCGAAGAAAATTGTAACCTGAGGAAACCGTGTATTTCCCTTTCGCATCCTCTCCCCAAAAATATTCCTGGTTACTCTCCTTGAACCCACCCCAAAGGACTGTGTATGCCTTGCAAATGGCCCTCCACACTTGTGAGCACCCTTATTTCGGCCTACTCGTCAGTTCTTTATATTTATGAGAAAAAAACATTTTACATAAAAAGAAAATAGCTGAAAAGTTATGCTGTAAGAGTCAGACTCTGCAGACACGATCCGGGCCGAACTTCGGATTAATCCGACAAGAGAATTCCGGATACCGGGAACTTTAAAAAAAAAAGTGAAATAATTCCCGAAAGTTTACCAAAAACTGATCCTATCCATTTTTTCCTTTTTCCTTTTTCTATTTGTATTGGCATGAAAATAATAGAAGGCCCAAATCATTTTGCTGTGATGTTTTTGTGAACAATTTTTGTAGTCTTTTCCAGAAAATAGCACTCTAACAAGCCATAAACACACGTACATTAATCAAATCTTATGCAATTTTCTTCATTTGTAAACCTATCATTTTCGGTTGACGAAAGACTAAACAAAAAAAAAAGCCACTATGTATCGATATCGGTGCCTATTTTAAGCCACCGGTATTGCCAGAGATTTTTTTCATTATACCAGAGCCATTTGTTATAATTTATACTATGTTGCTTTGACAATACCGAACATTTATCCTGTCGATATTGGAAAATGTCCTGGCAATAACGGTATCCTGTTTTAACCTTATAGATAATCAGTGGGGTGAATGTCCTTGAGCAACCCCAAGACTTGGTGCATGGTTGGCCTTTTCGACGGTGCCTCTGCCGTACATAACTGACCAACTCGAATGCACTCAACCATCTCATTCACCGAGTCACCATAGAGTTTCAGCCTTGGATCAAGCACATCTTCTGCAAACCCTTCTCTCACCATCTTCCGGATTCTTATAACATTGTCCTCTGAACATGGTTTGCCGGTCAACAGTTCAATCAATATCAAACCGAAATCATACACATCACCTTCGGTTGAACCACTAGCCCGAACTCGACTCAACCCGACATCTGCTATTCGTGGTTCAAAATCATCCGTCAATAAAATATTAGATGGTACCAAATGACCGTGGACCACCGGCTTAGAACGTGCATGGTGGAGATAAGCCAAACCTCGAGCTACACCGACCGCAATGCGGTGGCGCGTGTGCCATTCCATTTTATCCGGTGATGTTATTATTTTAGCTGAATTTTGAATCTCCCACGTGTCGGTACTCCAATCTTCTACATTTTGTATACCACTCGGAAGCTCGTGCATCCAACGGCGTAGATCACCATTTGCCATGAATTCATACAACACTAGCTTCTCCTTACCTACATGTATGTTATCCAAAAATGGTAGACAACCACATAGCAAAACATAACGTGCGTGTTAAAAAAAACGTAACAAAAAGTAACAAGTGATACAAGTCATACTAAAGCATGACTTGGAGAAAGAGATTTATTTAAAAACTTGGAGAAATCTTCCATACAAGCATGAGTTACATGGGAGGGAGGATAACAACAACGTAGAAAGACCGTAGAAAGCTTATACAATTAGGTAAGAATTGTAGCATTGATTTATCCATGTACGACAGATATATAGGAGTGGAAAGAGAAACAATTGTCGTAATATTTGAAGTAAAAATTTATTAAAGAAGAACATGAAAACGTGACCTTATAACTTGCATAATATATTAAATGGCTTTCTACAAAAGATATAGCAAGATGTACTACTATTTAATTTATAGAAATTGTTTCTTTTTTTTTTTTTATTATGAGTACAAACTGTTTCATGTAAATGTTGAGGAATATTTTTCACCTTTGTAATTTAATATGATTGTTCGCACAGACTTATGATACATACAGTAAAACATAACATCATAAATCATAAAAATAGATATCCAAATTATTTGAATGAATCAAAAAAATATATTATATTATTACATGCATATAGATTATTGATTACTGGTTGAGTCTCGTTTCGCAATAAACCTAATTTAAAAGTATTGTGAGACAATATTTTGATACAATTATGTGATATTATCATTTTTTTTATTTTAAGAAACATAGGGATGAAATAAGATTTCTCTCTTTAAAATATGGCTTCAATACACATGCTAAAAAAACATATTGAAGTAGTTAGACATGCAAAAGCAAGAATTTTGGATTGCTCTATAAAATTTATGTTAAAGGAGAATATGTTTAATGGATTAGGTGGTAGTAGATAATATTGTCATATATAACTTTTAGAATCAACACTATAACATTTGGAAATATAATTTCATTTGAAAGTAAAATAATAATCACATTTTGTTAACCGACAGATAGAGGAATTAAACCCTTAATCTCTGTAATATTTTTCAGACCACTTATCATATGAACTAGGTTAATTACAAGATTAATATTGTATTACAAGAGAGACGAACATATTGTACTCCGGAAATTAATCACAACGATGCATATAACCACGCATTCCAAAATTGCAAAATTATTGACATGTAGCGCAATTATTTATATACATGTACTAGACCTACCACCAAACTAGTACAAAGAATAATGTCAATATCAATTAATGTATTATTTTTTCAAAAAAAAAAAAATATATTTAATGTATTATTATGTTACAAAATTGACAATAGTATTTGGTGCCCCTAGCTAGGGGAAAATGTTCAACTCCTAGGACTTACCTATGATCACATCACATGTATGATATCTACCTAATTATTCTGACAAAAATTCATTAGTTTCCTCGATTATTCTTATGATGTTTGTTTGTAGATGGACAACACAATTATTGAGGAAAGGAAATTCATATATAAAGTCAGCCAATAGAAATGTAATATCAAACATGTTAGATTATATAGATATGTGTGTATTGTGCTTGACATGTGTCACTATTGTGTGAGTGACACATGGTGTGTTTGTTATGTTTGTTGGATATTATTCCTTTGTAGGGCTATATATGTATGAGGTGACACAATGGTGTACCATGGCAAAAATATCAATGATAACAAATATTCTATCCGTTATCTTCTAGCTTCTGTTTTTTGTCTTGGTATCGGAGCACAGGTATGTCGTCCGGTGGTCCGCCCATTTCCACGGTGGCTACACCACCGCCCAAATATCTACACACAAATGCATGTTCCACCACCAGTTTCTACATCTCTTCATGAGAGCACCATTGTATCAACCCCGTCTTCTCTCCTTGAATCCACCATTCCCACCTTAGGAATACCAGTTTCACCTCCTATTCACTTCGGTGCCGGAAACCAGTCATTGCCATTTCTTAGTTCTGTTTCCGATGGTACTGGATATGTTCCAACCAACTTTCCTGGATATGTTCCTCCTCGGATCTCTGGGTCTCCGCCGCCACCCTTTTTCTCCGATGACCACCGGTATCGCACCTTTCACCGGTCATCTTGCTCGGACATGCTCTGTCAAGCTAGATCGGAATAATTACCTTTTACGAGGTATACTTTTTCTTCCCATTATCAAGGGACACAAACTTGAAGATCATCTCACCGAAATCGTCCCGGATCTTCAATGATTGGTGGTGTGTCTTTGAATCCAAGCAATGATGCTCGGGATAATGTTGATAACCTGCTAGTTGGATGGCTTCTCCGGTTCGATGACCGAACAAGCTCGCATGAAGTGGTTGGTCATGAATAAAGGTTTCAAGAAATTTGGCGACTGAAATTCTTTTCAAATGATCAGTGGCTAAGATCTTTGAGTATAAGGATGCCTTGACTAAAACCACAAAGGGATCCAAGACTATGGTGATTATCTAGAGAAATGAAAGGTTATTCTCGATAAACTTGTCGCACTTGGGTACCCAATTAGCAAATCTGAGCTAATTTTGGCTACCCTTGGTGGATTGGATCGAGACTATGAGTCCACCATAGTTAATATTATTACCGCCAGAGTTGGATCTATGAATTGGCAAGAGGTTCACCACAACTCATCACCCATGAGAGACTAATTGCTCGATTGAGTGGTCAATCTTCTCCGAGCATCGTCACCCCATCGCACTCATTGGTCGGAAATAAATCGCTCATCAAGATGGTCGGCGCAAAGCGTGGTGGTCGCTTTTCTTCTAATAGAGGAAGAGGAAATGTAACTATAGAGGCGGAGGGTGGGCGGTCGTAATCACGGCAGAGGTGGAAGAGGTAGAGATCCAATTCAGGCAACCATGGAGGAAATCATGGAAATCAAGCCAAAATGGTGTGCCAATTATGCAGCAGCCAAACAGGCATATCTTTGAATTTCATGTTGTTGGTATAGTTTGATGAGACTTTTAATAACAATGTGATCGGACCTCCCACTAGAAATCCTTACTTTATGTGGCTAGTCCTCAAACAGCTTGGTGATCCATCTTGGTATCTTGATAGTGGTGCCACTAATCATGTCACTTCGATTTGAATAACTTGCATCTTAGTTCGGTTTTGCGTGTTCAGATGGCTTGGCTGTAGGAAATGGTGAGCATCTCCCAATTCAACACATTGGTTATAAAACCCTTAAAACCACCACCAATCATCCTCTTCACATGAAATCTGTTCTACATGTTCCTAATATCACCAAAAATCTGCTTAGTGTCTCTTCCTTAACTAGTGATAATAATGTTGTTATTGAATTTGACTCTAGTTCCTGTGTTGTGAAGGACAAGAAAACAGGCACAACTTTTCTTTGAGGGTAGTATCAAAGATGGATCTGTACCAAATGCCGAACCTAATGAGAGCCGTCTTCACTCCAAAGATATCAAGTCTAGAACTCAAGGTCATCAATGTCTTGTAGGTTCTCTAGCTAAGTTCGAGCAGATCCTAATGTGTGGCATAGGAGGCTTGGCCACCCTTCTAATGAAGTGTTAAAACAAATCTTGATCAGTTGTAATGTTCCCTTTCTTAATGAAAAATTACTGTTTTGTGATGCTTGTCAACTTGGAAAACAGCATGTTTTACCCTCTGCCCTATCTAACTCACATGCCACACACATTCTGGACCTAATTCACATCGATCTCTCTGGGGCCTGCACTAGGCCAATCCCTGTGAAGATATCAATACTATATGCATTTTGTTGATGATCATTCAAGATTTACTTGGATATATCCTCTTAAATTTAAATCGAAGCTCTCAATATTTTTGTTCAATTCAAAACTCTTGTTGAAAATCAGCCAAAGAAAATAAAGTGTGTTCAATCGATGGGGGAGAATACCGACCATTCATTCACCGATTTTCTAGCTCAAAGTGGTGTTATGTTTAGACATCCTTGTCCTCATGCCCACTCCCAAAATGGAAGGGTGAAAGAAAACATAGACACATAATCGAACTTGGTTTGACTCATTAGCTCACCCACCGCACCTCTTAAATTCTCGGTGGCATAGCTTTGTAGAAAGTCATTGACATTATAAATGTTCTACCTACAAAGGTGTTACGAAATCAGTGTCCCTATGAGGTTTTGTTTGGTAAGAAACCTAGCTATAGCATGAGGCATGTGTTTGGTTGTGCTTGTTTTCCTCATTTAAGACCTTATAACACTACTAAATTTCAATATCACACCGTAAAATGTGTTTATCTTGGTCTCAGCCCCAGCCATAAAGGATATAAGTGTTTAGATGAATCGCGGAATTTATGTGTCTAAAGATGTTATCTTCAATGAGTGTGAATTTCCCTTCACAGAAGGTTTTAAGTTAGGGCCCCATCGTGACACTGTTGTTGCTGCTAACTTATCTGATCCTGTCTTTGCTGCCTGGACCAACCAATCTCCCTCTGATGCTCCTAATTCTGCTGCAACATTCTCACCATCTAATAGCACCACCTCCAGCCATGATAAACATTCTCACCCTGATGAACCTTTAACCCCTGTGTCTCATCACTCACCTCAAGCTCCTGTTTCTCCTCCTCTCTATTCAGATCCTCAATCACATACAACTAGTCCACATCTGTCCAGTTCTCCAAACCACAGTTCAACTGGTGATCTCTCTGATCATTCTCACAGTTCAACTTCTTCTCCAAATAATCCTCATTCCTCCATTAGTCCTGAATCTTCTCCAGTGCCAACACCACAGCTTAGACCTAAACCACCTCCACAATCTCATCCTATGCAAACCAGATCCAAATCTGGGATTTTAAACCAAAACTCTACTCTGTCCAAGCTGTCTCACCAGTTCCTACTGAACCTTCCAAGACATCTGAGGCTCTTGCTATTCCAGAATGGAGAAAGGCAATGGAGGAGGAATATTCAACCTTCAGCAGAATGACACCTGGAGCTTGTCCCACCATCAAAGAGGTACCATCTAGTTGATAAATGTATGGGTGTATAGGTGAAACTCAAACCGGATGGCTCGGTTTTGAAACACAAGGCCAAAGTTAGTTGCCAAGGGTTTTTACAAAATTATGGAGTTGATTTCACCGAGACTTTTAGTCCAAGGGCAAAGGCTGTGACCATCGAAATTCTCTTGACTCTTGCTTATTACTTTTGGATCGAAAATTAGGCAAGTTGACATAAATAATGCCTTCCTTAATGGTCCCTTACAAGAGAGCAGTTTATATGCCACAACCTCAGGGATTCATAGATCCTCAAAGACCTCATTATGTTTGCAAACTAAAAAAGGCTTTGTATGGGCTAAAACAGGCACCAAGGGCCTGGTTTGATGTTTTGAGTAGGCAAATGGCTCATCTGGGCTTCAAACAATCTGCTTGTGATTCCTCCTTGTTTGTTTTAAAACTGGGCTGATGTTCTTTATGTGCTGGTGTATGTAGATGATATTCTTGTTACAGGAAACAACTCTCAGTTGATTTCCAAGTTTGTTAAACAACTTGATAGCAAATTTGCCCTAAAGGATCTGGGAGATGTGTCTCACTTTCTAGGACTGGAAGTTCACAGAAATGGCACAGGTATACTTTTAACTCAGAAACATTATGCAGCTCAGTTGCTAAACAAAGTTGATTTGGGAAATTTGAAGGCTTGTCCTACACCTATGGTTGTTGGAATGCATTTGGTCCCAGATCAGGGGGTGCCTATGGCTAATCCTACCTTATACAGAAGCATCATTGGTGCATTGCAGTATCTAACTCTTACCAGGCCTGATCTAAGTTTTGCTGTTAATAATCTCAGTCAGTTTATGCAAGTTCCTACAGATATTCACTGGAGGGCACTGAAGAGGGTGTTAAGATACATTAAGGAACACTAAATTATGGTTTACATTTTAGATCCAATTCTTCTTCACATAAATGGGTACTGACGATGCAGATTGGGCTTGCGGTGGTATGATAGAAATCGCTTGGTGGCTACTGTGTCTTCCCTTGGTGAATGCTTGATATCTTGGAGTTCTAGAAAACAGATCGTGGTTGCAAGATCAAGCACTGAGTCAGAGTACAGGAGTGTGGCAAACCTGGCTGCTGAGACTATGTGGATTATTCAGCTTGATGAGAGAAATGTCTGCATGCCATTGGTTAGGACTCCTGTGTTGTGGTGTGACAACACAAAGTCGCTGCCTTTGCCTCAGCCTCTAATCCACCCACCATTCTAAAACTAAGCATATTGACATGAGATGTTCATTTCATAAAGGGATCAAGTGATGAAAGGAAACTGAGAGTTCATTACATACCATCTAGTGATCAAATTGCGAGATACCTTGACCAAAGCATTGCCTAATACTCGGTTTGAAGATTATAAAACAAATCAATGTGTTGCACCTACCTTCGCCTGAGAGGGTGTTAGATTATATAGATATGTGTGTATTGTGCTTGACATGTGTCACTATTGTGTGAGTGACACATGGTGTGTTTGTTATGTTTGTTGGATATTATTCCTTTGTAGGGCTATATATGTATGAGGTGACACAATGGTGTACCATGGCAAAAATATCAATGATAACAAATATTCTATCCGTTATCTTCTAGCTTCTGTTTTTTGTCTAGTTGATAAACAAAACGGTTATAATATTGGTATACCAAGTTGACATGTTATATAACCATACATTCCTAATCTATGAGAGATTAGGAATGTGTCAATATAAAAAATGTCACTTGGTATAACCGTTGTATCGTAAAATTTCTCGTCAAATGTTCTTATTCAGCACATATCGCAATCGACTTTTACGCTTGTAAATATTTAAAAATACCTAAAATTTGTTTAAAATCATACGCGGTGACTTCATTTGAGAATACCTAAAATTTATGTGTAAAAACTTACATGATGACTTCATTTGTGAATCTCACACATGTGACCACATATATGAAGCTTGATGATTTATAGTATATAATCAGAATGTAACCACATGGATGAATTACACTATTGAAGGTCATATAAGAATTATGAAATTTTTATTTGGAGAATTCTCGTATGAATAGATCCGTTAGAGCTATGATATTTATACAAGAACATAAATATATCTTAAATTTAACGGATAAATTTATAACGGAAAATACGGGTAAGAATTTAGAGTATGACTTTGATGTGGTACTAATAGATTTGAAAGGACAAGATGAAAAATTCAATACTACAATTCATAGCAGCAGCTACTTACTGAATTAATTGTCCTTTTTCATCTATTTCAAGACATGAATGAATTGAATGTAGTAGGTCAAAATGAAAGCCCGAATATCATGATTCCTTTTAACAAATAAAAAGCAAAACAAATATTAAAACCGTACCTGCAATACAGTACCCAAAAATTGGCAAAATATTATTGTGTTTCAGCTTTGATAAGTCCTCAAATAATGCCACTGCATCATCATGATCTAACCCCTTTGACTTCTCCATCACTTTTATTGCCACGTGGATGTCACCTGTGTAAGAAAATTGAACACACATTATATGAAATAAAAAGGAGAATGATCTCTAAAACATGCGGAAACACGTTATCTATGTATAATCTCTCACGTAATTATCTTTTTAGAGACGAGAAACTATCGTAGATCTTTTTCAGAATACAATAAGGGTTGTTGATTCAAACGATGAGTTAGTCATTAAGTTAGAGATACACGGAGTATTTTACTGATGATGGTCTTCGATTTCTTCACCCGTATCATGTCTGAAATGATGCAAGTTTTTGTGATATATTGCAAAAATAATAGACATTACTCTTCGCAGAGTCATGTCCCTTCTTCAGTCTTCTCGAAATGTTGTAAAAACAACAGCTTCGGAGAATCATATCCCTACTTTGCAAGGCTAGGTCGATCCTCAGTTTAATTGAAACCAACACCATTAAAAACGACTGCAAACATTTATCTGGACATCAATTTGATCACAAACGTTCACTAAAATGTACAAATTATGAAAAACAAACCTGGTAGTACAGCTCTGTAGAGGGGTCCACAACTTCCTTCTGCCAACAGTGATTCCTTCCCAAAATGTGACGTGGCACCAATAAGATCCTTGAAGGTTAAATTCAACAATGGCTTCTCAAACATCACCACAGGTGCTGACGTGGGCTCTTTTATATCAACAACCCATGATGTTCCTGACTCTGTTTCGAAACAAAATGGCCCTGATTTTTCAATCTTGAAAGGGATATGAATCGGTTTCGAAATTGCCCATTTATTTTTTGCAGCCAGTTTTTTTCTCTTGTAAATGCAATAACCAAAAACAACACTAGCAAGAAACAGAGCAGCTAATGATGCAGAAATGGCGAAAACATAAAGCTTGAATTTTTTTGCTCTGTTTTTCTTTTTCTTGCTTTTATGAGAAACTGTAATAACGGGTCGTTGCTTTTGGGATGGTAATTTATGAGATGGGGTAGTTAGATTTTGTGGTTTAATGTGGAAATCAGTAGTACTATTTGGAAGTGTGACAGCATGACTAAAAGCAGAGGTGCCAAATTTTCGTAACAGATTTTTAGCAACAAAACCAGTAAAGTTATTGAATGAGATGTTCAAGAACTTAAGATCATAAAGAGGAGGAAAGTCATAAGGAAAATTTCCATGCATTTGATTATTAGAAACATCCAATGATTTCAAGGACTTTAGCATAGAAATGGGCTTTGGATTACTTGAAATATTGCAACTTGAAATGCTTAGTAATTCAAGGTTTATGAGGTTGGTGAATACAAAAGGTAGGAGCTTTAGATCATTATGTGAAAGATCAAGAAGTTTAAGATTATGAAAACTTGATAGAGTAGATAAACTAGTGAACCTATTGGAAGAAAGATTGAGCTTTTGGATTGTTGAAAATGAAGATTTAACATCAATTTTGGGTCCAATTGTACCTCCAAGCTTGTTGATTGAGAGATCAACTTGTACTAAGTTTGGCATGAACCAGAACCATGAAGGGACATAACCTGTTAAAGAATTGTTTGAAAGATTGATGCTTTTAAGGTGAGTCAAGTTCTTGAAGAACCTCCAAGAGATGGTACCATTAAGATTTCTTGAAGAAAGATTGAGCTCTGTTAATGGAGGATTTGAGCAGTTTTTGAGCCATGAAAAGTTGAAACCATTTACTGAAGTGAAAGCCTTGATGAGTAGAGCTTGTTGGTCTGTGTTATTGCATGTTGATGAAGATTCTGCATATGCAAATAGCAAGAAAAGGAAAAATGTTTTGAAGAAAAAATTCATTCTTGGGGCTTAAAGATCTTGACTTTTGTGATTGTTTAAGAATCTAAGGCAATTCCCATTTGTAAGATTGATTTTAGTGAGAGAAATAAATGAGGAAGAGTAAAGTAGTGGAGATGTTATGGGGTAGAGGTTTGCTGCAGGAAGTTGATTTGGAGAAGAGGGGGAAGGTGAACTAAACCTTTATATTTGTATTAATTGGGGGGAAAAAGTAAAAGGTGATAGTGTGGGTTGCACTGGCTCCACAGTCTTAAGACTAAATAGGTTGCAGAAAAGTTATACAATTACACGTGTTTAGTGGTAAAGGATTTAAGTGTGTTAAAAATGCAATTGGATCCCTTTCAAAAAAAAAAAAAAATGCAATTGGATCTGAAGTTATAAATTTGATTAACATCTCCATTAATCTCATAGGACAGAGGGAGATTTTATAAAGCTTAGCCCAACCCAAAGGTTCAAGTATTATGTCGGTAGAGTTTGATGAGTCGTGTAAATTGAGAGTTATGTCTCAAAATCTCCATATACAAAGGAGCTCTGTACATCTTTTTATTGAGAGACTACGATATCTAATTTCGAATTTCCAGACGTTGACTCAAAGTTAAAACTGTCACTACAACAAATCTGCACTTCTACCATTGAAACTATTTCATTGGGATGTAGAATATTTGGTCACCAGAACCTTAAAACTACATTTGATTAATGATAAAATGACATATTTTAACAACAAAATTAAATCGTTTAAATAAAAAAAAAATATGGATATCACTTGGTCATGTGACCTCCTAAGTACGGGAGAACAAAAAAAACCGTAAACCAAACCAAACCGGTCCAAACCGAAAATACGTTAACCACGGTTTTTTGGTTGATTTTTGTATTGTAAAAAATCAAACCGTGAAAAACAATTTGCTTTTCGTTTTCTAAGATAAAAACCGGACCAAACAGGAGCCGGATATATATATATATATATATATATATATATATATATATATATATATATATGTGTGTGTGTGTGTGTGTGTGTGTGTGTGTGTGTGTGTGTGTGTGAATGAATATCAGCACTATTAATCAAGGGGGGTTTTATTTGCACCACATCAATCCACTCGTGTATCACTCTACATGTGCACCACTGTAAAACCTATTTTTCGTCAATACATTATGGGAACCGATCACCACAGTGAACCGACTTTTCGTCGGTCCCCATCAATTATCACTATATGTAAATAACTAATATCTATGTCCATGATCTATTAATACTGTAATCAACTACCTCACACACGTAGTTTGATGTTCATCCTAATAAGACCTATGACAAGATGAAATAAAACAGTTTACATGGTTTTATATGATCATCTTCAGAGCCGGCCCTGTGAAATTCAGGGCCCAAGGCCATTTTGCCGGACAAGGCCCTCTAGATCTGAAAAACAATTTTTTTTAGAAAGAGAAACTTAAATAAAAATTGTAAAAAAAAACATTTTATTTCAAATTCATAGGTAAGTCAACACGGCCTAAATGCAAAATACTACTTCAACACCGTTATTCTAGCATATTTAAAAGCAAAATTATTTATCAATGTAGAATAATCAACTTCATCAATCATATTCTTCTCGATTGATATCATTGCTAGCTCATTCAAACGATCTTGTGACATTGTACTTCGAAGATAGTTCTTTATTAACTTTTAACTTCGAAAAACTTCTTTCTCCGGATGCAACGGTAACTGGAATACTCAACAAGATTCGGTAAGCGATCTGTGTTTGGAAAACAAATTTTGACGTTTTAAATAATTCAAGACTTGAATGGGTTTTCCAAATTCAATTGGAAGAATATGTTTAAGAAGTTGCAACTCTCTATAGAAATATTACCCGTAAATAAGTTTCTCAATTGTGTGTCAAAATATTTGAAAGATTGTCACAAGAACTCTTCAAATTTTTATCATCGAAGCACATCTTCAAATCAAACAGGAAGCCAAAATATTGTTCATACAACCGAAATTGCTTGAATCTTTCATCAAGTGAGGCAAGAGCTTTGTTAACTATATACATGAAGTATTGCACTTTGAAACTCTCTTCAGCAGAAAACACGGCTTCTTCACTTAAAACCTCATCAAAATACATTTTCTATGGATTTGCCTTTTTTCACGAGATATACTTGCCAACTACGGTGAATAGCACCGATAGTCCCGGGATCTCCCCGGTATGCATATATGATCGGCCTTTTCTAAGTGTCCAATCTCACCGGCAGTGTACCGGGTCAACTGTAGCCTAGAATTGGTGAGTCAAGGTCGTATCCCACAGGGAATCTGGTCGAGTACCATAGTCGGTCTCGTCCCTAGTTCAGGTCAACACAAATATTGAACGTGGTGATTTGTCAGATCACCGGTTCTACAAACTAAATATACACAAAACAAAGATTTTAAACTATAAAAAAGAGATAGCCGAGCTATGATCCAACCAACTGCTCTCTAACCCTAACTCGTAACCGGAAGTGATTTCGATATACTTTAATGTTCTTGGCATTGTTAAAGGATGTCGTCTTCTATTTCCGAAATAAAGCGCCAATTTCAACAACCTAGTTTCCTATGTCGAATTCAATAGTCCGCTGACCGGATTTAAATGACCTGACACGGTCTACGCTCTATGAGACGCTCGTTAACAACGATATAAACCTCACACACGAAACCGAATCTGAACAACTCAGTCGGTTTTACACGGTGATCCTAGAACCCCTTTTCCCGTACCCTCTCGCAAAATACATATGTAAAGACGATACGTGTGACACAATTATTGAGTGATCAGTTCAACAAAAGTCATTAAGAATAAGTTCTAGAACATTAACAACACCGAGAATCTAACAATCAACACATCAAAATCATTCCAATCAACAAGTGTTAGGAAATCACTAGTTTAACGCAGCGGAATTTAAAATTTGATTTCCTTTTCTAGATCGTTCTTCGTTTAATGCAATAAACACGTTAAGTAGTTTGACGGTTATACCTTAGATGATCTACAAGATCGTCGCTTTGACCGCCAACGGAGAGTAGTTCAATGCGCAAGCCGTCCACGCGTCCGGCCTCTATCGCTAATCCACACGAACCCCTCGCCGAATCCTCCTTGATTTGCTATCGAAAAACTCCGGTTCTTGGACCGGACCTTTTCTTCCTCACAAGCTCACTATGGAGAGCTCTCTATTTTACACAAGAATTATGAACTCTTGCAATTGTGTTGTACAAAAGAGAGCTTGACACCCACTTCCTTTTATAGAGGAAGTGGCGCCCATATGTAGTGTGGAGGAGAAGAAAACCTTTTCTAATAAAATAAGGAAAATCAATTAGATTGATTTATCTCTTTAATTATAATATTTTGTCAATATCATATATTGATTATAATTATCTTATTACCATAAATCTATTTTTCCAAAATCAATTAATATCCTATATTAATATTATGGCAATATTTATTAATTAAAGTGCACAATCCAAGTGTATCTCATACACTCAAAAGTGGCGCCCTTTAGTCAATAAATTGACTTCCGGAATATTCTTTAATTAATATAATTTATATATAATTAATATCTTGTATTTTATTTATTCATAATAAATAAACACCACCATATTAATTTACCACTATAACCTTTATAGTCTGAGATAAACTTTCCTTATTTGGTTATCAACTATAACCGCATTTTAATCCGACTCGATGTTCATATGTGTGTGACCCGATAGGCTTCGAATATGTTGGCCGTAGACACAAAGTGCAATTTACTAAAATGCCCTTCATACCTAACGATCACGGGATAGCGTCTAGCAACACACGTGACCCCCAATTATCGGAAGAGTCAAAAGCAATGACTACTACCTTTCATGTGAAGCGATTACCGTGTAACTTACAATCCTATCGCTATAATAATATCCATACGATCGTATCTCGAGTGTCAATACATTGACGATCGTATCTTATAATCTGGATATCATGCTCTCTCGAATAACACATTTACTCCCACTTTGCAAAGATTCTCGAGAGCGAGACATTCCTTATAAGAAGGCCATTTCGGATATTCGATCCCAATCATAGGATACGCGATTCCCGGACGACCAATCATGTATACTCCGCGTGCTTCAATATCATACCCAATCACTACCGCATGATCGCCCGTGGTTAGGAGAAATCTCAATAGTGTCAAAGCATGACAATCCACACCGTGATGCCATGAAGACTCGGTCAAAAGGATAATTACACAACCGCCACATAGTGTGACACTTAATGTAAGTGGGTCGGTCCTAACGTCGCATTCTCTAATACACGTCCACGTGCGGTCAAGTGTCCCTACACTTCGATAGACGAGATCTATCCCTACGTTCTAAAAGATAGAAGACATCCAATACGTGCTAGTCCGATTATACTATCAATGTCCATTTGATAATATGTAAGACTAGAGACATTTAAGTACCAACCTTGTTATAGTGATTAGAGATCTCATCAACCATAATCACTATCATGGTTTCTCTATCACAGATCGATACTAGGGGACGTTACTATATATATACTACAAATAATATGAAGACAAACAATATATAATAACATAAGTGCTTTTATTAATCACAATAAAGTTATTACATGAACTAAATAGATCAGAATGACCCGACCCGGTCGGATCCGGTCCGACCCGATTGGGTTTAGGACACCTTTCCAACAATCTCCCACTTGGCCTAAAGCCAATCACCCATATGCCTAAGCCCGTGCAAGTGAACATGTTTCTCATGCTTAGCTTGAGACAATGCCTTGTTAACGGATCGGCTATGTTATCATCCGTGTGGACTTTCTCTATCTTTACATCTCCTCTATCTACTATCTCTCTAATCAAGTGATAGCGCCAGTAGCACATGTTTGGACTTCGATGAGACCTTGGTTCCTTTGATCGAGATATCGCTCCATTATTATCACGATGCAGGTACTGGACCTTCAATGGAGGAACCACACCAAGTTCGATGAATGAACTTCTTCATCCAAATCGCTTCCTTTGCCGCCTCCGAGGTCGCTATGTATTCGGCTTCCGTTGTAGAGTCCGCGATGAGTCTCCTCGCTTGGAACTCTTCCACTCATCGCTCCGCCGTTAAGTGTGAAAACAAATCCAGATTGTGACTTGAAGTCGCCTTTGTCGGTTTGAACCGGCATCCGTGTAACCTCGCAATACTAAATCATCGTTCCGAAAACCAGGAACATATCCCTAGTACGCCTCAAGTACTTAAGGATATTTTTGACAACAATCCAGTGACCATCACCGGATTGGTGATACCTACTAGTCATACTAAGAGGTGCGAGGCGTGCAGTCTTGTGCATAACATGGCATACATGATAGACCCAATTGCCGGAAGCATAAGGGACTTTACTCATTTGTGCCCTTTCCTCCTCTCGCTTAGGACTCATTCCTTCGACAGTAGACCCCATGTGACATGGGCGGCAATCCTTTCTTGGGCGCTCCATGCCGAATCTCTTCAAATCTCTTGTCTATGTAGGTGGATTACGACGGAGACCAAGCAACCTTTTTTTATCTATCTCTATAGATCTTTATTCCCGAATATATAGGTTGCCTCACCCAAGTCCTTCATTGAGAAGTTCTTGGATAACCAAGCTTTGACTGATTGTAACATGGGCACATCATTCCCTATGAGCGATATGTCATCCACATAAAGCACTAAGAACACAATGGCACTCCCACTAACCTTCTTGTAAACACAGGGGCTCATCTTCGCCCTTGATGAAATCAAACTGCTTGATTATCTCATCAAAGCGAAGATTCCAACTCGAAAGCTTGCTTTAATCCATAAATGGATTTTTGCGGTTTACACACCATCCTGGCGTCATTGGTTGTGAAACCTCAGGTACATGTCATATACACTTCCTCGACATGTGTTCCCGTTAAGGAAAGCTGTTTTCACATCCATCCGCCATTTCGTAATCATGGTATCTTTGCAATAGCGAGCAAAATTCTAATGGATTTTAACATGGCAACAAAGCGAGAAGGTTTCATCATAGTCAACTCCTTGTCTTTGCTTATAACCTTTTGCCACCAACCTAGCCTTGTAGGTGGTCACGTTACCGTCCATGTCGGTCTTTCTCTTAAAGACCCATTTACACCCTATGGGAACTATTCCTCAAAGCGGATCAACTAAGTTCCAAACTTGGTTGTCCTTCATGGATTCCATCTCGTAATTCATGGCTTGAGCCATTTCTCTTTGTCGTGCCTTAACAAAGACTCTCCTCATAAGTTCTAGGGTCCTCATCTTCCATGAGATACACGCCAGATGTACCTTTCGGGTCCACGGCGTTCCCTCGGTGGATCTTCGAGGTGTAATTGTGTCTCACGGTAGAGGTGGCGCCACATTTGTATGTGGTGCCTCCTCTACTTCCATCAACGGATTTGTTATCCGTAAGTGGTTCTCGAATTTCTTCGAGATCAATCTTACTCCCACCGACCTATCCGAGAATAAACTCTTTCTCCGAGAAAGTGGCGATCCCGGCAACAAACACCTTTTGTTCCTCGGGGTGGTAAAATTGGTACCCTTTGGTTTCCACTAGATAACCCACAAAACAGACATTTGTCGAGATCTAGTTCCAGCTTGTCGGCATGGTTCGTTTCACATAAACTGGACATCCCCAAGGTTTTATGTAACCTAGTGTTGGTTTCTTCCTTTGAACACTTCATAGGAGTGGACTCAACCGTCTTTGATGGAACTCGGTTCGAGTGTATAGATGCGGTTTCTAGAGCATACCCCAAAACGATTTTGGAAGAATCAGCATAGCTCATCATGGAACGTACCATGTCTAACAAAGTACGATTCCTCCTCTCGAGATATGCCATTCATTTGTGGCGTCCCTGGAGGGTCCATTCAGTAGAATCCCATTCTCCTTTAAATAACTTTGAAACTCTCCATCTAGGTATTCTCCACCTCGATCGGATCGAAGTGTTTTGATTTCTTTACCTAGTTGTTTCTCCACTTCACTTCAAATTCTTTGAACTTTTGAAGGCTTCAGCTTATACTTCATTAAGTATATGTAACCATAGCGAGAATGGTCATCGGTGAAAGTGATAAAATAAGAGTATCCTCCTTTGGCTTGAATTGACATTGGGCCACACACATCGGTATGTATAAGCTCAAGCAATTCATTGGATCTTATCCTTTGCCACTAAAAGGTGACTTTGTCATCTTGCCAAGTAAACAAGCTTCGCATGTATCAAACGATTCAGTAATCGAATTGATCCAACATTCCATCTTTATGGAGTTTGGAAATGCGATTCTTATTTATATGGCCAAGTCTACAATGCCATAAGTAGGATTCATTCAAGTCATTTGTTTTGGCTTTCTTGTTATTTATATTAAGTACATCAACATTCATATCTAATATGTAGAGACCATTGCTAAGTGTGCGATTACCATAAAAGATTCCATCACGTGAAAAAGAACAACATTTATTCTCAAACGTAAAAGAAAATCCATCAACATCTAATGCGAGAAATAGAAATAATGCTCTTCGTAAGAGCGGGAACAAAATAACGATTATTGAGTTCTAGTACTAGCCCACCGGGCAATGAAAGAAAATAAACTCCTACGGCCAAGCAGCAACACTTGCTCTCCATTTCCAACGCGTAGGTCCACCTCTCCTTTCCTCGGATCTCTAGTTCTTCTTAGTGCCTGCATATTCAGTACAAATATGAGAACCACAACCAGATCTAATACCCAAAGTGGTTAGACTTAGAAGAAGTAATGTTGATCTCAATCATAAATATACACGAAGTCGAAGCATCGTAATGCTTCTTCTTGGTACTCAAGAAGCCCTTGCGCTTTCTCCTCCAATGTCCGGTCTCACCGCAATGGAAGCAAGCATCCTTGGATTTGTCTTTTGCTATCTTAGGCGTTGGCTTAGGTGCGACCTTCGCCTTCTTGGACTTTTTCGGGCTTTTGCCTTGCCCTTGCTCGAAGTGACCAAAGAACACTTGCTTTCCCTTCCCTACAATTGCCCTCGGCGAGCTTTCAACATGTTCAATAACTCCGCCAGGAGCAATCTATCTTGTTCATGTGATAGTTCATCACAAACTGCGAGAATGAGTCGGTAGAGATTGCGAATCAAGTCAATACTCAACTCGCTCCAACTTGTGGCCCAGCTTCCCAAGCCTCTCTATGTACCCGATCATTTTAAGCACGTGTGACCCCACAGCAGTCCCAGATGCCATCTTACAACTAAACAGGGCCTTCGAGACCTCGTACCTCTCAGTGCGAGACTGAGAAGCGTAAAGTTCCTTCAGGTGGACCATGATAGAGTAGGCGTCCATAGACTCATCTTTTTTAGCAGCCCGGTGTCATAGAAGCAAGCATGATACATGTAGCATCAGTACTGTCGAACCAGTGCTTGTTGTACTTCTCGACAACATCTGCAGCCGAACCCTCAGCGGGCTTTTCCGGTAGGGCCTCGTCCAAGACATAGCCAATCTTCTCGTGCCTCAAAACGATTTTGAGGTTTCTTTCCCAATCGAGAAAATTAGTTTCGTCAAGCTTGTTTTCGATGATAAAACGAAGGTTCAATTTGTTTGACATTTTCTACAACAATAAATAAAGATAGAATATGTAAAAGCTCATGTATAAAAACCTAAATTTGCACTAAGAAATTTATAAGGTTTTACTCCCACTAGCCAACTATTCCTATTGGCTTTCAAGAATTTTAATTAATTCTTTAGTGGTGGGACCTATCTAGTTGCCTTAATCCCGGACGGTGGTCGATCAATCTCGGCAATTTGAAAGGTAGGTACTCTACCAGTCGCATCGCATGCGACTCCCAGTGGCTGACTAGTCAACTCTTTGACGTCTCACATCTCTATGTGATAGTCAACCCCTTGTCTCTAAAGTCAGACGGCCCTGACGGTGGCCAATCACCGAAAGACTTTAGTCGAGTCATAACCCAATATTCATGAGATCTCGTGACGATCATATCTCAATAATAACGATATACCCGTGGTAGGTCAACTCCCGACGGTGGTCGATCAGTTGGATCCGAACAAAGGCTCTTCACCGTCATTATAATATTGGGAGACAATTTTGGCTCGATTTTTGGAGTGGGAATAATTTTAAATTAATTCACTTAATTAATTTGGTTTAATTATGGTCTCATCTACTATGTGCATATTACTACGATATCATATAAAGTAAAACATACACAACATTCCGCGCATAAAATAACCGGTATGATCATGGACTTTTCCTAGGTGCGGTTTCGAATACAAACCCAGCGAAACCGCGGGTCACAAACTAAGGGTATCTCAGAACCGCCAATAGGATCTTTATTCTTTGTCGCCAATGGGTTCTTTATCTCTCCTTGGTCTCGAACTTCTTGCTCCATTCTTGTTACATAATAAATAATTACACCCGCCGCACACGGGAACTCGAGGAATGGGATAAATGCAAAAAAGTAAACTAGGTCACGTTCTTCATAACGGCTGGGACAATTTTTCAAAAAACCAACATAAAGAAAACATTCCCATCTATTCTATTGGTCGAGTCATGATCAATCGATCGGATCATATATAATCACATTATATCTACTCATCTAATCCATACAATTTTATCTTATGAAAAGATTAAATTCTAATTTTAACTACTACTACTCATGCGTCTTTATTTTATCACGTCAAATAATTAAATAACTTTTAATTAATTATATGACTTAACCGAAAATTAAAATTAACATTTAATTTTAAATCGATTTCAATTTTAATTAAATTTGAACTATTCAAAATAAAATTAAAATTATAAAGTCTCCTATTTGTTTCATTTCCAAAACTAAATTTAGCTTAGAGCCGCTTCACTTTCCAAAATCAAAATTTTGGAAGTGGCACAAGCTAAGCTGTTCCAAATCAAATATTTGGAAAGGCCTGAGCCTACTCCAAATCATATATTTGGAAATGCCAAATTATTTTAGTCAGGCAGCCACTTTCCAAAATCAAAATTTTGGAAGTGGCTGAAGCTAGCTATTCCAAATCAAATATTTGGAAAGGCCAAATAATTTTGGTTTAGGCACGCCACTTTCCAAAATCAAAATTTTGGAAGTGGCTTGAGCTTGTGCTATTCCAAATCAAATATTTGGAAAGGGCTGGCCTATTCCAAATCAAAATTTGGAAAGGCCAATGTCCCATATGGTTTCCCAATGGTCCAAACTATTTGAACCATTGGTTGGCCATATATGCAACTAAA
This sequence comes from Gentiana macrophylla, assembly GCA_026214975.1. NCBI lineage: Eukaryota > Viridiplantae > Streptophyta > Magnoliopsida > Gentianales > Gentianaceae > Gentiana > Gentiana macrophylla. Next base: position 1,783,633 of record CM047806.1, on the reverse strand, counting down.
CAAACGAGATATCTATGCACAATAAAATATCACAAAACGAAAAAGGGTTGATCTCCCCCATTGGAAGAGGAGAGCCGACGGACGGCAACCCTAGGGTTACCGCCGCCGCCGCCGCCGCCCAGAGGAGGGGCGCCACAATCGGCCGACCCCCAAGAACCCTATTTTTTTGTTTTTTTGTTTTAACGTTTCGTGATTTAAATCTTGCAACTATCGATTAAATACTACGCATTTAAATTATGCTTATTGCTTAAGCTCAAGTCCGCTCTGCTACCACTTGTTAGAAATCACTAGTTTAACGCAAATGAATTTAAAATTTGATTTCCTTTTCTAGATCGTTCTTCGTTTAATGCAATAAACACGTTAAGTAGTTTGACGGTTATACCTTAGATGATCTACAAGATCGTCGCTTTGACCGCCAACGGAGAGTAGTTCAATCGCGCAAGCCGCCCACGCGTCCGGCCTCTATCGCTAATCCACACGAACCCTCGCCGAATCCTCCTTGGATTGCTATCGGAAAAACTCCGGTCGCTAGACCGGACCTTTTCTTCCTCACAAGCTCACTATGGAGAGCTCTCTATTTTACACAAGAATTATGAACTCTTGCAATTGTGTTGTACAAAAGAGCTTGACACCCACTTCCTTTTATAGAGGAAGTGGCGCCCATATGTAGTGTGGAGGAGAAGAAAACCTTTTCTAATAAAATAAGGAAAATCAATTAGATTGATTTATCTCTTTAATTATAATATTTTGTCAATATCATATATTGATTATAATTATCTTATTACCATAAATCTATTTTTCCAAAATCAATTAATAGCCTATATTAATATTATGGCAATATTTATTAATTAAAGTCACACAATCCAAGTGTATCTCATACACTCAAAAGTGGCGCCCTTTAGTCAATAAATTGACTTCCGAATATTCTTTGTTTAATATAATATATATATATAATTAATATCTTGTATTTTATTTATTCATAATAAATAAACACCACCATATTAATTTACCACTATAACCTTTATAGTCTGTAGATAAACTTTCCTTATTTGGTTATCAACTATAACCGCATTTTAATCCGACTTGATGTTCATATGTGTGTGACCCGATAGGCTTCCGAATATGTTGGCCGTAGACACAAAGTGCAATTTACTAAAATGCCCTTCATACCTAACGATCACGGGATAGCGTCAGCAGCAACACACCGTGACCCCCCAATTATCGGAAGAGTCAAAAGCAATGACTACTACCTTTCATGTGAAGCGCTTACCGTGTAACTTACAATCCTATCGCTATAATAATATCCATACGATCATTATCTCGAGTGTCAATACATTGACGATCGTATCTTATAATCTGGATATCATGCTCTCTCGAATAACACATTTACTCCCACTTTGCAAAGATTCTCGAGAGCGAGACATTCCTTATAAGAAGGCCATTTCGGATATTCGATCCCAATCATAGGATACGCGATTCCCGGACGACCAATCATGTATACTCCGCGATGCTTCAATATCATACCCAATCACTACCGCATGATCGCCCGTGGTTAGGAGAAATCTCAATAGTGTCAAAGCATGACAATCCACACCGTGATGCCATGAAGACTCGGTCAAAGGATAATTACACAACCGCCACATAGTGTGACACTTAATGTAAGTGGGTCGATCCCAACGTCACGCATTCTCTAATACACGTCCACGCATACCCAAGTGTCCCTACACTTCGATAGACGAGATCTATCCCTACCTTCTAAAAGATAGAAGACATCCAATACGTGCTAGTCCGATTATACTATCAATGTCCCATTTGATAATATGTAAGACTAGAGACATTTAAGTACCAACCTTGTTATAGTGATTAGAGATCTCATCAACCATAATCACTATCATGGTTTCTCTATCACAGATCGATACTAGGGACGTTACTATATATATACTACAAATAATATGAAGACAAACAATATATAATAACATAAGTGCTTTTATTAATCACAATAAAGTTATTACATGAACTAAATAGACTGTAAATGACCCGACCCGGTCGGATCCGGTCCGACCCGATTGGGTTTAGGACACCTTTCCAACAACAAGCTACAGGTTCGATTTCATAGACTATCACATATCTCGACTATCGGGAAATTATCTACTCATTATACTAAGAACAAGAACAACAAGAAATCAACAAGAAATATAACATAAACAAGATTAAAAGCAAAAACAAGAAAGGAAAACGAATTACCAAATATATTATAGGCCATCGAAAATCGATCCACCGAACGAAAACCCGTCAATAACGCGTCAAGCTATCTTTGAGAATCAACGGATTACAAAAGTCTAAGCATAATCTAAGCTAATATATCTACAAACTAATCTAAACTAAGGAAAAATCGCAGAAAAAGTGCAGAAAACGAGTTGGGGAAGATGATAGATCGATAATAGATCCAAAATGGGGGGGTTTTAAAGTGTGTTCTGCAGATCTGGACTGCTAGGCGGGCACAGACTCGACAGTGCGCCGCCGCCTGTCGATTTTTTCTTCACAAAACGTAACAAAGATCTCGCCTATGGTGACACACCTTCAGTAAATCAGTCATAACTCTGTGTGTAGACCTCCGAATCAAGTGATTCAAGTTGCGTTGCAAAGCTGATTCAATTGTCTACAACTTTCATGAAGATGTCCAGCCCAGAAAATTCCTCTAAAGTGGATCAAAATGCAGATCAATGGAAGGTGTGGTTGTAGTACCAACACGTTTTGATCCGTTTGAACGTTTAAGCTTCGGGCACACGTTCCAATCCTCGTATCTCGCCTTCTGGACATCTCAAACACCTAAGTCCAGTACAAAATCACACCAAATACCACACATATTCCCTACAGGACACTAGGGTGACCGAGAGTACTGTAAATTACACCGAAAAAGACCGAGAATCCCGGACTTTACGTCCTAGGTCCCGAAATGATAACCAAGGTGTAAATACATCAAAATACAACCAAATGTCTCAGAAAACATATAAAACGAGGTATAAACGGGGTATAATTACATAGAAAATGATATCCAATTTGACTCTCATCAACTACCCCCTACTTAGCGTTTGCTCGCCCTCGAGCAAAATTGAGCGATTCAAAAATAAAGATGGAGTCAACATCGTCATTACACATCTAGTCTTTAGTATTAAAATGATAAAACACCAGTAATTGATGTAAATGCATAAAACTCGAGCTCTACCTTGTATCGAGAAAAGAATGTGTGTGTGTGTGTATAGCTTCTTTGACATTAATCACCAATGACCAGCTTTAGATTATGAGCGTGTACATACCAGGATTACACCATAGGCTTATACGTCGTAAACATCTCCACTAATCGAGGTCTATCGTCGTCTAGTACGGTCAGGCAGGACTTGCACGGTTATATCGTTTAGGCTTAGGTTAGGGCTACGAAAGGATATTTACGATAAAATAGAAAGTAGAAAGTGCAAGTGAGCTTTACCAAACATCATTCACTAAAACCAAAGCTCTTCCCTTCGTAGCACGGAAAATCCAACTCCTCATAAGGAGTCTCGGCGGAATAGTAAAAACCGTCAACCGAGTCTCAACCTATAATTCATCAAACCTTCCACTTCTCCACATCATTCCACAATCCGGAGACATACGTCACATCCAGGTCTAGTCCGTACCTAAGCTCGTCAACCAGGAACAAACCGTTACAGAACATAACAACATCTCCTTCTCCGTACTAGATTATAAGAATTCCCAATCACCAACATCACAATAACAAGCAAATCCCAAATATTGACATTTTTTTTCTTTTTCTTTTTCTTTTTTTCTTTTTTCATTTTCTTTTTCATTTACTTATTCATACACAAACATATATGTATCAAAATATCCGAACAAAATCAGAGCCAACACACTGTCACACTCTCATACCGGATAACTCGAATAATACAATGTCACATCATCACTCCCATACCACAACACCTCACAACATCGTATAAATGTGCGGAAATAAAAGCTCAATTGCAAGGTAGTCAAGGATACGTAGACCGAAATAAGGCTAGGGACATCGATTATACGGGTTAGTAACAAAATGGTCAGTTCGGGCGGCGGTCTAACCACCCTACAAAAGGCTGAGAGGGGTAACTGTGGATTAACATTAAGGATGGCATTTGGCTCTGATCGGGTCAAAAGAAATGCCAAAACCGTCATCCCGTACCTAACAACGAAGACCTTTCTATTTCGCCTCGAAGTTACTAATATAAGTTCTAGGTTACCGGGTCATATGACAACTATAATCGTCCACTAGTCATGGTGATAAATGACGTCGAAGATGACATGATAGAACTATTCGATTCTCAATACAAGATCTCAACTCGAATGAAATGCGTCTATACAATCACTATATGTTTATCAAAACAATACCGAAGGCTCAATGTATCAAAACCAATGTCAAAGGCATCAAAATTTCTCAAAATCTGACTCATTTAAACTAAAGGGATAACAATTGCTAAGTATAACTCATTCGACATGAATACGGGACATTTAAGCTAAACTAACCACCCCTTACTTTAAAACGAAACACGAAGGATAAGGGTAGAAAAGTTAGCTTACAACCGGAAAATGGTGCGAATACGATCACGTGGCATCCGTAGAAAGTCCTCACAGGGTACCTGTGCTAATATCAACATAAACAACAACTACACGAGATACACAAGTATGGAGATAACGAAATGAAACTAGACGGACAACCATGATTCATCAAAAACCAAAAACACCACACTAACCCCCATAATACACACTACATCGGGTTATATCACAACAAAATTTACCCGAAGTTTCAAAATACACACTACATCGGGTTATATCACAACAAAATTTACCCGAATACACACTAAAGAAACACAATGACACACTAGGGGAAGAAAAGCGATAAAAATACATTCTGAGTTTATAGTCCTCAGTTAGACTCTCTACCCCGATATATATCAAGGATAGCTATACCAAAGGAGAGCAAACCGTTGCGTCTCCTTCACAAAATCATAGGAATTGAGCACCCCCGGAAAATAAAACAATATCAAAACGGGGCTCAATCCCTACCACCATGAATGGTTCGATGAATCCGTTGCACAGAACAACGAATTCACTCTCCCCGAACTAAAACATATCCCAAACAACAATGACTCAACCCCTAAGTAATAACATGTAGGCTCAATATCAACAACATACTCAATAGGATGCACCCCCGAAGATATAACATTAGGGCTAAGTGAAGACGGAACAGGTGACTCAATAGATACTGTTGGACTTATTTCTTTGTTTTGATGATGAGTGCCAGACTAGCTGTTATAGTGCAAAGGCAAAAAGATGTCTAGATCAAATGTATAGGTTTATTAGAGTTTGATTCATAAATAGGTTTGATCAAACAAGCCTTTGTAATGGTCTGGCCGATTCATATCACAGAGATCGGTCAATATCGATGAGGTAGTTAGGTCAAGAGAGACTTTTCAGAACTCTTTGAGAAGAAGGTGAGGGCTCAAACTCGATTCTGAAAGGCTAAGGGATCAAACTTAGTAATTAAAGTCAAGGATATGGAATCGAAATTTAGGCAAGTCTGTGATGACCTAAACTGATTACATATACCTTGTGAAGAAGGTCTAAGTTCCATAAGTTGGATGATGTTTGGAACTTGGTTATAATTAAAAAGGGTGTAATCTAACTTCACAAATAAAAGTTAGATAAAAGAAGTCAGCTGCAGTGTATTTTATACACAGCAAATTGTAGTTCAGCAGACTAATAGGTATCTCAGCAGACTGATGAACCTGCTGATAATATACCTCGATTAATTCAAGATTTTATTGGAAGATTACATGGATAAGATGCCCAACTACCTCGACTTATCAAACAAATCAAAGGCCGAGATTAAAAGAACGTTGGGATGATTCGATTTTTATCCAATGGTTACAAGTCAAAGTGGGTGGATCGATCTTTGTCAAAAAAGAATTACGACGATTGTCATCCCATATGAATAGTGACAGAAAGCAAATCGGATGGGACAAAACAAGGAACGGTTACATTTGAATTTCAAATACAAGTCACATGCATTCTTACCTATAAATAGAGGACTTTCAACTCGTAAAAAGATGATGATTGATGAACTTTAAGAGAAAATTTAAGAGTCAATTAAAAATGAAAAACACCTGTGAACTTCATCGAACTTAAAGCTACTTCGATCCAGAAAAGATTCTTCAAGTGTATTCTCGCATTCAAGCTACATCAAGCATACACACTTGAAGACGCAAGTCGCTGATTATATCATCCTAATCAAGTCTTTGCAATCGAATCATTTATTTGATTCAATCTTTATTTTATAAAGAACTCTTGAAGACAGTGAAGCACGCTTGTGTGAAAAATCGTTGTTTGTGGTGGAGTCGGTGAAGAGGCAATCCTACCCTTCAAGGACCAAGGAAGACTCGGGAGCAGCAATCCTACTGCTCCCGCCAGCCAGTGAAGCCATAGTTATTGGTGAAGAACAAGCAACTTTGGAATCTTTGTAACAAATACATCAAAGATCTCTAGTGAATTTCCTCCAACATCACAGAGAAGAAGAGTGGGTCGGCTGCGAGATTACACCACCTGGAACCACTATAAAATCTGCCTACTTACTTTCTACATTTATATTCTCGCACTTACTTTATTATACTCATCAACCTCTTCGAATCTAGCAATCAAATCACACACATACACTAATGAGAGTATCTAATACTTAGTATCATATTTAACAACAAGTATTAAGGATTAATTTTGATATAATTTACTTAACAAATTCAAAGCAAACTCAACTATCGGTGAGACTCATCATTTATCGGCCAGGCTATTGAGGTATCAACAGACTCTTCGAGGTATCAGCAGATCGGAGATGCTGAAGTTGCAATTTGTTAACTCCAAAGTTTTAAGTGTTAAGTTTATTCACCCCCCTAAAACTTAACCAAAGCCTTTTCAAGGACCAACAATTGGTATCGGAGCGGTGGCTTACGCTCAAGTAGTCCTACTTGTTGTGCTTGTGAAAATACTTTGAAACTTTTTCAAGTTACGATTTTCAAAGACTTGCATCATGGATAACACCCAAGATGCTGTAACTATGTTTGATGTTCTCTTGATAGATTTGATGAATATAAACGTCGAATGCGAGCATACCTTGCGCAACACATGATGAGATGATGGATGTACTAATCGATGGACCACTTTGGAGATTACCAAGGCAAGAATAAAGGGTTATACAACCGAGTACATTCCTAAACCAAAAAGAGAATGGAATGCGTAAGCGCAGAAAAAGAGCAAACCTCAACAATATTGCTATTGACATCATTTATAGAACCTTGGATAGCAATATGTACATGAAGGTTAAAGATTGCAAAGCGCAAAGGAACTTTGGGACAAGATACTGATTGATCTGTGAAGGCACCGATGCAATAAAGAAGAATAAAATCGGTGTGGTCAAAAAGAGGTTTCAAAAGTTCAAGATGCTACCAAATGAAACCATTGAGCAAATGGAATCAAGATTTAATGCAATCCTGGATGAACTTACCCTGCTGAGTGTAAGTTATTCAAAAGAAGAAATAAACACCAAAATCTTGGAGGCTCTACCTGCAAAAGATGTTTGGAAAATGAAGGTGACTGCAATAGAAGAAATGAGAAAGTTGCATGAAGAAGACACCTTCAAGTTGTTTTCAGATCTCAAGGCTTATGAATTTTGCAAAAAGCTTGTACCTGAGACTGAAAAAGAAGAGCCAAAGACCACTGCATTGGCTGCTTCACATCAAGAAGAAACATCAGGAGGACAAGATGATCCATTGGATGAAATGCAGAGGAGCAGATTGCCCTCCCGAGCAAAAAAATCGAGGATGATGAAGACAGAAAGGCCCTGCAAGAAATTTCACAAAAGAACTACCAAAGAAAGAAAGAAGAATCAAAGAAAGATAAAGACTATCTCAGTGCTTTCATTGCAAGAAACCAGGACACTTCAAACTGGATATCCCGAGTTAAAACAAAATAAGGAACTCGATTATCTTTGCTTCAACCGAAAGAAACTCGACACTTTGGGCACTGATTGTCCGGACTCATCAAGACCAAGAGTCAACAAAGAAGACATGGCAAGAAGGCTATGGTTGGCCTTTGAAGATGAATCGTGGTATGAAGTGGAATCGAAAGGGAAATGAATCGGATGACACAAAGATCAAGTTCTTGATATGGAAGATTATGCTTTGATGGCCATCATGGATGAAATCGAGGAGGTATACAATCTTCGTATCAATCAATACTCCTGCTTTGGAAGTGTTTGTGAATCAACTTGTGGTTCAAATCCTAGAAATTCGACAATAATGAGACTTTGGATGCCACCCTTAATCAATCGAGGATAATACAATCACGGTTATGAGATTGTGAAGGCCAAAAAAGCTCTTGAATTAGAAGTTGGAAGATTGAAAGCTGAATTAAGAGTTCTCAAAGGTAAAGAAAAGATGTTGGACAGAATCGGTGTAAGCTGCGATCATCCAGCAATCTAATCTGATCCATCTTGCTCTCTCTCGCATACAAATGCTGAAAGCCTTATGGTGATAAAACAGTCTTGTATTTGGAACTCAACAATCTAAAAGAGTGGATCCAGTGAAGGTTCATGAACCTAGTACTGCACTGGTCCTAAGTTTGTACCACTCAAGATCCAACTCCAAGTAAGGTTCTTTGAGGCAAGAAACCTACCGAGAATACTTCAAGGAAGCAAAATCGAAGTCAAAGAAGTCAACAGACTCTAACAAAAAGAACAAATCCAAAAATAGGATCTTTGGACCTTCTAGACCCTCACGATAGCAGACACACTGCTACCAAGTCTCACTGGACCACAAAAGGTAAAAGTCGAAATATTCCAAGGATAAGAATCCTAAATCTAAAAATGTTAATCATTCAAGGGATACTTATCTCGTGGGGAAAGGTAGATCTGCTTTCCTCACGATGATGATTGGAATATTCCTGTACTGCTTGAAAACAACCAAGATAACCATGCTCGCTAGGGGTAAAACCTAAGCAATGGAATCGACAAAGGACTCAAGAGAGGACTTATAAAAGGCCTCAGCAGGACCTCACAGACTCCATACTACTGTGGTCATTCTCCTAACAGACAAACAAGCAAATGGTTATACTAATGCTTCTAACACCAAAAGTCACTTCAAACAAAGATTATAAACCAAAAGGCCGAAAAACATATGTGAATCCTACACAACCAACTGTTAGAACTTATGGGTGTGTGGAATACATGTATGAACCAAAGTATGACACCTTTAGGAGAAGACCTTACGGAAACTTACAAAAGGTCATGCTTACTACTGACCACTATGGACCCAAACAGATTTGGGTACCTAAAATGTATTAACTTTGTTTTGTAGGGTGTCTGGTACTTTGACAGTGGATGTTCCAGACATATGACAAAGAACAAGCACTGCATGTCAAACTTTGTGGCAAAGGATGGTCCAAGGGTGAATTTTGGCAACAAGAATACACCTGGATATACAAGAGGATATGGCACACTTGTGAGAAATGGACTTACAATCAAGAATGTTGCATATGTGGAAGGACTGGACTACAACTTGCTGAGCACTGGACAATTCTGTGACATGGAATACAAGGTCACTCTTGACAAAAACAACTGTATTGTCATTAGTGAAAGAGGTGATCAAGTTGTACTTACTGGTAGAAGACAACAAAACATGTATGTTGTGGATTGGTCTACTGCAGTTCCAGAAACCTGCCTGATTGTGCATACCAAGTCTGAACTCAATTGGTTATGGTACAAGAAGTTGAATCATTTGAACTTTGATGATATCAATCATTTGGTGAAGAAGAAGCTGGTGATTGGTTTACCTGAGATCACATTCAAGAAGGATGCTATATGTGATGCATGTCAGCAGGGTAAACAGATAAAGTCAAGCTTCAAGTCAAAAACTAAACAATCAACTAATAGAGTGTTGGAGCTAATACATATGGATCTATTTGGACCAATTACTCCAACAAGTGTAACAGGAAAGAAATACACTTTAGTGGTTGTGGATGATTATTCAAGGTACACTTGGGTGGTTTTTATGAACAAGAAAAGTGAAACACTCAAAAGCATGCCTAATCTTTTAAAGAGATTACAAAATGAGAAAAGTTTAACAGTAATAAAAATAAGATCAGATCAGGGTACTGAATTTCTCAACAAGGTTATAAGAGAATATAGTGAATAGAATGGTGTACTACATCAACTTGTCACTTTGGTACACCACACAGAAAAATGGGTTCTTTGAAAGAAGAAACAGGACTTTAAAGGAAGCAGGGAGGACAATGATTTGTGAAGCATTGCTACCTGAAAGGTATTAATTCAAAGCGCTTAATACAAAGATGCTATACACAAAACAACCTCAAAGTGAACAAGTAAGTCATTGAAGACACCTTATGAGATTTGGAATGGAAGGAAACCTAATATATCTTATTTCCATCCATTTGGAAGCAAGTGTTTCATATTGAATCACAAGGTACATCCAAAACATTTCAACCAAAGTCGATGAAGGAATTTTCTTGGGATACTCTTCAACGAAGAAGGCATTCAGTGGTAATCGAACAAGAGGTCACTAAAACATGAAGAAACAATCCATGTTGTGTTTGATGAACCTAAGTTCACTGGGTATGGAAGATGAAGATTGTGAACTCACTTGAGAATCAACAAGTCACCGATCCAGATTGTGTTGAAGTTTTGGAAAGATTCAATGACTTAAAAGTTTCGATCATCGCCCCACTGAACACCTGCTTGTAATAATATCGATGCAACAATTGAAGCAGCTCAAGGATCTCACTTGAACCCCTCGTAGAAGAAGCTACACAGCAGACCTCATCAAGATGAGGTTCCCGATAATCAAAATACCTAATCCACAATGGTTAAGAATCACCTGCTCGAACAAGTTATTGGCAATGTACAAAGAAGGTGTAAGGACTAGAAGACAACTGGAAGCTATGTTTACTTGTTTTCTATCTCAAATGGAACCTAAGGTTATTGAAGAAGCAATTTCAGATCCAGATTGGATAATTGCTATGCAAGAAGAACTGAATGAATTTGAAAGAAATCAAGTTTGGACACTAGTTGAAAGGCCAAGTCATGCAAATATCATTGGTACTAAATGGGTATACAGAAATAAACTTGATGAATCTGATACCATTGTGAGGAATAAGGCCGGACTAGTTGCAAAGGCTATTCTCAAGCGTAAGGAATAGATTTTGATGAAACTTATGCACTGTTGCAAGATTGGAAGCTATCGATTATTCTTGGCACATGCCGCATATAAAACGCTCAAGGTATATCAAATGGATGTCAAAAGTGCATTCTTGAATGACATTCTGAGGAGGAAGTGTATGTTCAAAGAACCTCCTGGATTTGAAGTTAAAGATCAAGAAAATAAAGTGTATAGACTCAACAAAGCACTTTATGGATTGAAACAAGTACCAAGAGCATGGTATGAGACTCTATCTCAATTCTTGGTGGACAATGGTTTTACAAAAAGACACCATTGACAAGACACTTTTCGAGAATCGGTGAAGGGAACAAAGACGCACCTGGGCCGTACAGATTTATGTGGATGACATAATATTTGGTTCTCAAAATGATTTACTTTGTGAAAAGTTTGCAAATCTAATGAAGAGTAAATTCCAAATGAGTATGATGGGAGAATTGAACTACTTCTTGGGATTGCAAGTCAAACAGTTGAAAGATGGAATCTTCATTCATCAAACCAAGTACACCAAATAGTTGCTGAAGAAATTTGGTATGGAAAACAACACCAAGATATCAACTCCAATGAGTACAAACATCAGATTTGATGAAGATAAAGAAGGCAAAGATGTTGATCGGACTTTATACTGTGAATGATGATAGGCGAATTGATGTACCCTTCGCAAGCAGCCCTGATATATCCTTTGTTGTAGGTGTTTGTGCAAGATTTCAATCTAAACTTAAAGAAAGTCATTTAGGTGCAATCAAAGAGTTCTCAAATACCTAAAAGAGATTTTGGGAGTAAGGATATGGTATTCCAAGGATGGAAGTTTCAAAGTTATATCCTACTCAGATTCGTTATCTTTGGATGCAAGATTGATAGAAAAGCGCCACAGAACCTCGCGCTTAATGGGAAATAGAGTGGTCTCCTGGTTCAAAGAAGAAACAGAATTCAATATCAACTTCTACTGCTGGTCGAATACATTGCACCGGGAAGTTGTCGTGGCACAAGTACTATGGCTAAGACAACAATTAAGGGATTATGGAATTGAAGAAAAGGAAATTCCAATCATGTGTGACAACACAAGTGCAATTGCAATCACTGAAAATCCTGTTTTGCACTCAAGAACCAAACATATTGATGTGAGACATCATTTTATAAGAGATCATGTTGAAAAGAAAGATGTGGTGGTTCTATACATCCCTACTGAAGATCAACTTGCTGACATTTTCACTAAACCACTTGATAGTGAAAGATTTGCCAAGCTAAGGAATGAATTGAGAATTATCAAAGTTGACTGATAATCAGCAGAGTACTGGAATTCACCAAGAGGATTAGTCTTTGCTATGTTGGGTGAGCTCACTTAGCAGTTTAGTCATTGATATCAACAATTCCATGTACTTATATTTGGACAATTGAGCAAATGAGGTTGCCAAGGGGATTGGTCTTTGTCATGTTGGGTGAGCTCACTTGACAGATCAGTCATTGGTATTAAACTTCATCTTGTATTATCAATTAAACAAAACAAGAAGAAATCAAGGATCAGCAGAGTCACTTTGTCGAAGTCAGCCAAGCACCTTTATCGCAGATCGCCGAGCCAACCTCGCCGAGGACAACCCTGCTGAATGGAACGTTACACACTCAAACTTTATTTAAGTCAAAAAGCAGTTTGGCGGGATATTTATCATATCCCTTATTACCATAGTTAACACGATCTAACGGTTACAAAACGTTATGGAGGAGTTATGGTCCACGTGTCAAGACCGCATTTACTCAGATTAATCGTGGTTAACATCAATGTACGTAATCGACAGCTATACTACCGCGTCTGCTCATTTATACGAGACTACACACACAGCAGATCTTCTACTTGCAAAATCTCGATTCATATCTCTATTTTTACACTCAGTGTGAACACAGATTTACAATCTATCTTCTTCATCTTTTATTTCTCTTAACAATGGCGGAAAAGATTGATGTCCAGATTGAATCAAGCCAAAGTGTTAGAGGCTTCGTTGTTGATGCAAACAAAACAGATTTGGCCATCAACATTGGTCGAAGAATAAGGAGGTTTGCAGGTTTGGAAAACATACTCAATATAAGATGGAAACAATCTCATACACAAATGTTATTGATTTTTGGAAAAACATGGTTGTGGAAGAAGGAAGTGAAGCATTCAAAACAACTGTGAATGCTGAGGAGATTGAAGTTTCCCCTAGTCTACTGAGGGAAGTTTTTGGTTTTGAAGAAGTGGTAGATGCACCAGTAAATCCTGAAGCAATGGGATTATCCAAGATGGATTTTGTTGACAAAATAAAAACAAATGCAGCCACCAAATCCATTCCAGGCATCAATGTGAGACACATTGGATATGAGTACAACCTGCTGAGCAAACTCATTGCAAAGAACATACTTGGACTGGTTGGAAGTATGGACACTCTATCGACCCAAGATAGAGTCGATGATGATCATTTGCGTAAGCATGAAGTTTGATTGGGCCGATACTTCATTCATTACATGAAGAAAGTAGCCAAGGAGGAAAGAGAAGGGAAAAGGAAATCCAAGGCCTTGCCCTTAGGATTAATGGTTCAGACCCTTCTGAATCACTTGAAGATTCCTGGTATTGAATCTGAGAAGATTAATCAGTCCAGATACAAGAAGCAAATTGATTATGCTATTCCTGGTCTGGATGATGATGAAGATGTTGCTGATGAAGCTACTGATGATGATAGTGATAGACATGATGGTGATGCTGGTGGTGAGCAGGTCAAGCAAACTGTTAAGAAATCTGTCAAACCTGCTGCACCAAAGAAAACTACTGAGAAAAAAAAAGTTGTAGATACAAGGAAAATAACAGAGGTTTTAAAACCTAAAGAACAAGGAAGCAAACAAAGATGCATCGCCGAGTCTCACGAGGTCCAAATTAAATCGAGATTATCACCTCGCCGTTGTCGCAAGAAAAATCATTGTTGAGATTCTCGAGGAACAATGTAAGGAAGCCAGTAGAAAGAGGAAGTCTACTGTGATTGAGAAAGAAGATGAGCCACTTTCCAAGAGAAGGAAAGAGATCACTCAGAAAAAGAAACATGGAAAGGGAAAACAATTGAAAATCTTAGAGGCTCAAAGGGCACAAGAAGAAGAAGAAACTGTAGAAGAAGAAGGAGAGGCTATTGATGCTGAGCCATTGACAGTTATCAAGCCTAATGAGGATGTAGAGGTTGTTGTTGAGCAACTCACTGAGAGTCACAAAGAGACTACAGTCTCGAACCTGCTTTGCTGATGTTGTTGAACCCCACCTACTAAGGTCATTGAATCTAATGATGCCGCATGTTGTTGTTGAGCAACTTGTAGAAGACCCACAAAGAAACCACCGAACTCGAACTCGCTGCGTGGTAGTTGAAGAATTGGTTGAAGACCCTGCAAGTGTTGCAAGAACTCAGGGGGATGAGCAACACTGCTGTCTGCTGCTAACCCTGCTGATGAGCATGTAAGTCAGGGGGAACCAAGTGTTGTACAGATGGAAGTAGTAGGTACCAATATACAACCTCAACAACCTACTGACCTTGAAGCATCTCAGAGAAGAAACTTTGAACTTACTTGTTGAGACCTTTGGAGGTCAGCAAGGTAAGGCAACAGCTCCCAGAGGATCATTCCTGCCTTATGAAAAACATGAAAATAAGAGGAATGAGGGGTATGTTGATCCAAAACTCCTGCTGGTTGCTGACTATTTCCAATGGAAGTTTGGTTTCTACAAGAGGCAAAAGCCACCAACTAACCTATGATGACTTTGAAGAATGGGCTTTTGACAAGTTGGGAGTAGAGAATTTGTTGGACCTAGTTGATACCACTTTGTCGCAATCCGCATTGATGGATTTATTTGATGAACAAATGTAAATA
The DNA here is from genome assembly GCA_026214975.1 of Gentiana macrophylla. Taxonomy (NCBI): domain Eukaryota; kingdom Viridiplantae; phylum Streptophyta; class Magnoliopsida; order Gentianales; family Gentianaceae; genus Gentiana; species Gentiana macrophylla. Next base: position 1,768,454 of record CM047806.1, on the reverse strand, counting down.
GGAGGGGTATCAAGTTTAGGGATCCAAGAGATGACAATGATGATTCATCCTCATCATCGATTCTGTAGAGGTGATTTTCCTCTCCGGACCGGGAGGAACCAGTGGGACTGCAATGATGAAAGAACCACCTGCATAACATACCATCGATATCGTAAGTCTCGCCGAGGGCCAAAGAGATTGTAGAGATGGATGAGGATCTGCAGGATCTCACCATGGATGATCTGGAGGCATTGATCAATGATGGAGTCAATTTAAGTGCTAGTAGGCTAGCTGATGAATCATATACATTCCATGTTGTAGAGCCTACTGCACAAACTGAAACTCAACAGAGTGCTGATTTGGATGAAGAGAAGGTTACTGATTATATTGAGCCAAGTGCTAGTTCAGAGGACTCCTATCAATATCAAGATGGATTTGACACTGAGGGTACTTTATCCAAAACTGCCATTATCCTAACCAAGATTGGTCATGCTGAAGGATTCCAAGTGGATAATGGGGCTATATTCAATCCTCAACCAATGGAACAGAGGTACAAAGTGCCGAGTTACAAACAAGACTGTGACACGAGTTGGAACAGAGGTACAGTTCTTTGAGCTACAAACAAAGACTGGACAAAGGTTGGAACCAGCTTTGGGTTTGGAGAAACCCCGTTGTTGAAGAGGTCAGCCAGAGTGGAGCCTACTGAGTCAAGACCACTAAAGGAAAGATGGTCGCCAGATCATTGCAATGAGGATGAGCAAATTTGGACTATGACTTTAGTGATGAGGAGTTCCAAATGCCTGAAGAAGAAAATGTTGATGTTGATCCCCCACAGGCATTTGTACCTATTTTTGAAGAACCAAACCATTGATCCTATCTTAGAAGAATATCAAGAACCTAATCCTGCTAGATTAGATAGAGTTGGGCAATGGTCGTGAGCAATCAGAGGCCACAAAGACAATGTTGAGGAGCTCACGATGAGGATACTGGTGGAAGAATGAATGGTGAGGTACCAGTAGAAGTTTTGAATGAGTTAAGGACTGTGAGGCATGATATGCAACAGTTAAGAACTCAACTGGATAGACAAGAAGAGAGGTTTGAAGAACTGATGAAACTAGTGAATGAGAACAGACAATCTGCTGATACAGTTGCTTCAAATTTCACATCTACTCAAAATGTTGTCAATAATATGATGCTAGATGTGAGGGGAATCAAGCAAGGAAATACATTGAAGGAAAAGTTTTTGAAAGATCAATTTACATCATTTCATCAAAAACTTGACAAGCTTCCTGAAACCCCTAGACCTGCTGAACCTGCTGCTGCACAACAACCTGATGTGCTTGATCCTAAACTTACTGAGAGGATAACCCTGCTGGAGCAAACAATGCAAGGAAGGATCACAACAATTGATACTAGGACTGAAATCATTGAAGGACAACTGAGCAACCTAGTTATCACACAAGAGAGTGTGCATGGCCTGCTGTCCCGGTTTGTTGATGATGTCAATAAGGGGGAAGAGGCAACAATGTAAAAAAAGTCGCGAATTTTTGCAAAGAAGAGATGGGAAGTCGATACAAATGCTTTGCACAACCAAAGACTGCGCACTTCCACTCACCGATGAGCTTCTCCAACAATACAGAAGGTATACAATATGCATATATAGACCCTATCATGACAAGTGGATTTCATGAATGTCTCGAACTCATTTTTGGACTAAATTTTTGGGAAGCAAGAATCAAATCCATGAGGTTAAAACAGAGGTGGTGGTAGAAGTGGAATATGTATACCTACCACAAAGGCAAATGATTCAGTGAATGAATTTAAAGAAGTGTATATGAGGTTAGGCTTCGTGGTAAATCAAATATCTCTTACTCTACCTGAAGCATGGCATTGGTGGAAACAAGTAAATCCTCATATTGACTTCTCTCTGATTGAGAATGATTGGATGAGAGATATGGTGAGAGAAATCAGAGAATACCAAGAACAAGCAGAGAAAGCTAGACAAGAAAGGGAAAGAAGATGAGAGATCAAAGATACTTTAATCATTTATGTTTTTGCCGATTCTAGATCAGAATAATCAGAACAAATGATTATAATGAGAATTGACTGAATTTGTTCTGCTTTTGTTTTATATCTTTTGCTTTGTCATTAGGTGAGGGTATTGGCATCATCACCAAAAAGTGAAATTGTTGGACTTATTTCTTTGTTTTGATGATGAAAGTGCCGGACAAAGCTATAGTAGTGCAAAGGCAAAAAGATGTCTAGATCAAATGTATAGTTTTATTAGAGTTTGATTCATAAATAGGTTTGATCAAACAAGATCAGAATGGTCTCACGATTCATATCACCAGATCGGTCAATATCGTAGGTAGTTAGGTCAAGAGATTCTTTCTGAACCTCGCCAAGACCGGAGGGCCGAGGGCTCAAACTCGCCATGTAAGGCTAAGGGATCAAACTTAGTAATTAAAGTCAAGGCTATGAAATCAGAATTTAGGCAAGTCTGTGATGACCTAAACTGATTACATATACCTTGTGAAGGAGGTCTAAGTTCCATAAGTTGGATGATGTTTGGAACTTGGTTATAATTAAAAAGGGTGTAATCTAACTTCACAAATAAAAGTTAGATAAAAGAAGTCAGCTGCATTGTATTTTATACACAACAAATTGCGCTTCAAATAGATCGATAGTATCTCAAAGAGATCGATGAACTCGCTGATAATATACCTCGATTAATTCAAGATTTTATTGAAGATTACATGGATAAGGACAACCAACTACCTCTCGACTTATCAAACAAATCAAAGGTCGAGATTAAAAGAACGCTGGGATGATTGATTTTTATCCAATGGTTACAAGTCAGCGGTGGATGATCAGATCATTAAAAAGGAATTTCGATAAAGGTCACCCTATGAATAAGTGATGTAAAGCAAATCGGATGGGACAAAACAAGGAACGGTTACATTTGAATTTCAAATACAAGTCACATGCATTCTTACCTATAAATAGAGGACTTTCAACTCGTAAAAAGATGATGATTGATGAACTTTAAGAGAAAATTTAAGAGACAATTGAAATAAAAACACCTCACGAACTTATCGAACTTAAAGCTACCGATCCAGAAAGATTCTTCAAGTGTATTCTACATTCAAGCTACATCAAGCATACACACTTGAAGACTGCAAGCTGCTGATTATATCATCCTAATCAAGCTGCTGCAACTGAATCATTTATTTGATTCAATCTTTATTTTATAAAGAACTCAATAAAACAAAGAAGCACAACAAGTGAAAGACAGCTTGTTTGTGGTGGAGATGGTGAAGAGGCAATCCTACCCTTCAAGGACCAAAGGAAGACTCAGAGCAAAGAATCCTACCTGCTCCCGCCAGCTTAGAAGCCATAGTTATTGGTGAAGAACAAGCAACTTAGGAATCTTTGTAACAGCTACATCAAAGATCTCTAGTGAATTTCCTCCAACATCACAGGAGAAGAGTGGACTGATAGGATTACACCACCTGGAACCACTATAAAATCTGCCTACTTACTTTCTGCATTTATATTCTGCACTTAGTTTATTATACTCATCAACCTACTGAATCTAGCAACTGAAATCACACACATATACTACTGAGTATCTAATACTTAGTATCATATTTAACAACAAGTATTAAGGCTTAATTTTGATATAATTCTACTGTGATAAATTCAAGAATTAAACTATCAAGAGACTACATCGCTTATCAAGAAAGTTATCGAGGTATCAAATGCAGATCATCAAGTATCACAGATCGGGTTACGTAATTTGTTAACTCCAAAGTTTTAAGTGTTAAGTTTATTCACCCCTCTAAACTTAACCAAAGCCTTTTCAAAGGACCAACAGATACAAAAGTCATACCGCCCTCGTAGTGTTTCTTCCTGGGGTGATTTCAATCATACTTTCTTGCTCTCTCCTCTCGCACTCCTCAAACAGACTCACTCGATTTCATGTGACGTGCATGTGAGTACGTATTGAAAGGTTGCATTCCGTAATCCATAACACCGTAATCATAACCCCCATACGAGTAAGGAAATGAGCCGCAATTGTCGATGGATCCATTATCCGCAAAATAGGGAAACAACACGAACACAATCACGGTATCTAATCACTACCACTACCGGAGTACGTGGTGTGATCACAACAACAACATCCAATAAAACAAACTATACATGGAAAAACTAGAAAATGACCTAATCCTAAAAACTCAACTAACTCATGATATCAACCGATTCCTCTGGCAACGGCGCCGAAAACTTGATCGGCCTTTTCTAAGTGTCCAATCTCACCGCAGCAATGTACCGGGTCAATCAGAGCCTGTAATTGGTGAGTCAAGGTCGATCCCACAAGGAATCTGGTCGAGTACCAAAGTCGGTCTCGCACTAGTTTAGGTCAACACACATTCGAACGTGGTGATTTGTCGATCACCGGTTCTAACAACTAAATATACACAAAAGAAAATATTTTAAACTATGAGAAACAAGATAGCCGAGCTATGATCCATTCGACTACTATCGAACCTTAACTCAGAATCGAAGTGATTTCGATATACCTTAATGTTCTTGGCATTGTTAAAGGATGTCGCCTCCTATTTCCGAAACTAAGCGCCAATTTCAACAACCTAGTTTCCTATGTCGAATTCAACAAATCACGACCGGATTTAATCGACCGACACGGTCTACGCCTATGAGACGCCTCGTTAACAACGATATAAACCTCACACGAAACCGAATCAACAACTCACGGGTTTTACACGGTGATCCTAGAACCCCTTTTCCCGTGCACTTCTCTCGCAAAATACATATGTAAAGACGATACGTGTGACACAATTATTGAGTGATCGGCCTCAACAAAAGTCATTAAGAATAAGTTCTGTAACATTAACAACACCGAGAATCTAACAATCATAACATCAAAACACTTCAATCAACGAGCTAAGGATTCGATTTCATAGACTATCACATAACTCAACTATCGTGAAATTAGCTATTCATTATACTAAGAACAAGAACAACAAGAAATCAACAAGAAATATAACATAAACAAGATTAAAAGCAAGAACAAGAAAGGAAAACGAATTACCAAATATATTATAGGCATTAAAATCGATCCACCGAACGAAAACCCGTTAATAATGCGCCAAGCTATCTTCGAGAATCAACGGATTACAAAAGTCTAAGCCTAATCTAAGCTAATATATCTACAAACTAATCTAAACTAAGGAAAATCGCGGAAAAAAGTGCGTAAAACGAAGTTGGGGAAGATGATAGATCGATAATAGATCCAAAATGGGGGTTTTTAAAGTGTGTTCTGAGATCTCGACGGCTAGGCGGGGTCAGATCGACTGTGCTTGTGCCGCCGCCGATTTTTTTCTTCACAAAACGTAACATGTACAAAGATTCCGCCATGGTGACACACCTTCAGTAAATCAGTCATAACTCTGTGTGTAGACTCTGAATCGAGTGATTCAAGTTGCGTTGGAAAGATGATTCAATTGCCTACAACTTTCATGAAGATGTCCAGCCCAGAAAATGCCTCTAAAGTGGTTCAAAATGCAGATCAATGGAAGGTGTGGTTGTAGTACCAACATGTTTTGATCCGCTTGAACGCTTAAGCTTCGGGCACACGCTCCAATCCTCGATCTCGCCTTCCGACATCTCAAACACCTAAGTCCTGTACAAAATCACCCAAATACTACACATAATCCCTACAGACACTAGGGTGACCGAGAGTATAGTAAATTACACCTAAAAAGACCGAGAATCCCGGACTTTACGCCCTAGGTCCCGAAATGATAACCAATGTGTAAATACATCAAAATACAACCAAATGTCTCGTAAAACATATAAAACGAGGTATAAACGGGTATAATTACATAGAAAATGATAGCCAATTTGACTCTCATCAATATACGCTCGATGAATTTCCTCCACTACCTTCTTCGCCTGAGCCAAAAAGGCGTTGTTCATCTTTTATGAACGTATCACATCGCCGATATGGCTTGGTGTCTAACCGAGAATATGTGACGCCTTATCTTTACTACCACGTATGTAACTTTATTGTGTATTAACTAGCCACCTAAGTGTTTTCAAGTAAGCTACCTCACATACACTACTCTCTTCCTGATTCACTGCAGACACGGACAAGGCCTAACAATTACATTGTATATTGATGAACTCTAGTTCATCCAAGCACAAGCCTTTTCATGCTCTTCCGACGGATCCAACTTCAACTCTCTTTAAGAGTACATTCGTGCCGAAACTAAACGAATCGTAAGCTCAATCAAGCTTGTTAAGGTTTAATTAATGTTATAAGACCAAAAGATAACAATTAACGTATTACAAAACCCTAAAACATGATTTTCTACACTTAATCGATTCCTAACCCAAACCAAACACGCTTATCAAAAATTACTTAAAAACAAAGCAGAGAATTCAACTCAAATATACCAAAAATATCACACCTCATTAATTACAACTTAGCATGAATTCTATCACCAAACAACACCAAAACTCACCGAACTCAATCTATCATTATAAAACTATAATTACTCATTCGGAAGAGCCTCTTACCTTAATTGGCAAAGAAACCCGATCCAAAACCTTCAAGAAAAGTCAACTTCTAAGCTTTCAACTTGTAACCTAATTAAACAACAAGTAAACCTAAAAATCATATCTTTCTTGAAAATCCCGAATTTAAAAAGTGTGTAAAACTGAATATTACCTGAATTAAATGTTGTGAACCTATTTTTAGAATGATCTACGCCCAAGCATCGCTTTGACTACTCATGGCTTTGAAATACAGAGCTACTGATTAAAAGAAACGAATTTTGAAGAAACGAACCCGACGGTTACATTTAAAAACTGCGCTTAAACTCGAAAACTTACTTAATAAGAATATTTTGTTTTCCAAAGTTAAGGCCTCGTCGCGGTGATCAATTTTCTCTCTGCGGCATCTTGAATGTATGAACGAATTGGCCACGCGATTGGAGTTTACGCTCCCTCTCTTCTTCTTTTTAGAATTTGCGTGATTAATTATGAGGGAAATAATGGGGATTATTTCCTTAAATACTTAACTAATCCCTTTTATTAATTAAATCCTTTTAAATTAATAATCTTCCTTTTAATTAAATCATTGTTAATTAAATAAAGAAGATAAATAATAATTAGGCCAGAATGTGATACCCAATTACTATTTTACCATTTTTGAAAAGTGGATGTTATGCATGTTTGATATAAAAGAACTCCAAACCTAAACAAACACAAGCATAAAGTCTCATTTTGAACACACAACAGGCACGGCACGCATATGTATACAACATAAGATTCTAATTGCATTAGATGAAGGTTGTATCAATATTGTTCATTCATTTGGCATAATATTTATGCTATGATTATGTTGTGAAAATATTGATTGCCGAGGAAATCAAATCTGACCTAGTGATGTAAGACGTATTTTCTGATTAGAATCTAAGTTCATCATTACGCCCGATATAATTAAAAAAAGGTTCTCTTCTTCATTCATCAACTTAAAATAAATTTGATTGTCTTCTGAAGAAACGTCACGAGGTGGATATCGATGGTGGAAAATGTTGTTCCGGTTGGAAATCAACGCAAACAAATGTTATACCCGCTCTATGTATCATCGTATAATTCTATCACAATACATCAAAATATAAAGTTTATTAATATACCCGCTCTATGTATCATAATAAAAATGTATCGTAATCCATCAAAATATAAAATCTATGGATTGGTATGAGTCGTAAATAATAATTTATTATAAAAGTTTTGAATGATACAGAAAGTAGAGAAATGAAATTCATTTATCATTACCCGAATCTTTAACATTGGTATAGTTGGAGGAAAAATGAACAATAGTTGCTCAAACAAGTCAACTATAACTTGAAGGTCATGTCATCCTCACTAGATACTTTGACTATTCTATGCCATATTTTTATATATAAATAAAATATTGCTAAGTAGGACTTAAACAAATCAAACTACTCATGAGTGAAATTTTGAGATCGACTCGATCTAAAATTCGATTTGACATCGAGCTTTAAATCATTAACTCAAATCGATTCGCTCAAGATTAAACGAACGATAATCGAGTAATGCAATACTTGACTCGACTACTCGCGAGCAAGCTCATATTTATATATACTAAAAAATCATATATGTATATCTATACATGTATACATACATATATGTTATTATTAGATATGTATCTTTACATTTGTAGTCAATATATAAAATGTTAAAGTTTTCATTGATTTTACATTATTTGTATCTAGTGGTTTATCAAATATTTTGTATTAAATACATTGTTTGGATATAAAATATATTATTTTCATTTTTTTAAAATGATCACTTTATTAATGTTCTTCCAAAAGCAAGAACAAGTCCACCGGATTACATCACAGAACCAAAATCAAGAAATCTATTTTCTAATTTATACACCAAGAAACCTAAGCCGCTTTCATTCCACTATATTCAAAATAAAACATAATAAAGAAGTGCTCTCTTCATCATTGTCATGTTTCATTTATTCTTCCACGCCCAAATGCCATAAATAGCTTCTCACCATATATATTTCCACATAGTCGCTCAAGAGTTTTACTCCCATCGGAAGACATATTCAAATTGATCCAATCCACAACAATGCCAGAACCAAAAATAAACTCTATCTCCAAAAGAGTACGCAATGGTCCCAAATTCCCTTAGCCCAGTGCAATCCCTTAAATCATGGAGGATGGTCTCATCACCTCATCGCAAATAGTACATAGAGAGGATCGCTCTACTATGTGTCCATGGTGCAACATCATATCAACACGTAGCGCCTACGCGCAATAAACCACATAAGAAGATTACCTCTGGTTGGCCCTTTTAACTCCCATATATTTTTCCATATATCTTCTAGGCCAGCAGTGTGCTCAACAATCGGGTCAACAAGGCATTTCCGAAGCCACCGTAAATTTTCCTTTTGAGTCTCGCTTTCCACTTATACCCATAAGTGGTCTTCTTCAAGCCACCTCTAAGATGAAGCATACGCTTTATATATTTTCATCTTTAATAGTATAAAATATCATATAAGTTGGTCGAAACAATCACAAAGCTTCTCAATTGGAGACACTATAACAACCTCTACTCTCTCACAAAGATCGGCCTTATTTTAGATCCTCTACATTTAGTCTCATTAATCAAGATGCTTGATAGCTCACAAAACAAATCATATTTATGGGTTTCTTATGGCAGGGGCGGATCTATGTTAACAAGTGTGGGTCACATGATCCTATTGAGATCCGAGTAATTCTTTTAAAGATTAAAACGATATAATTTTGTTGCTTAAAAACGCCGCTTTATAGTTTAAAATATTATTTTGCGCCTTTGATACATCACCTGGAAAAAATTTCAAGATAAAAATATAACTTTTAGACTGATAACTTAACTCAACAAATTTGGGATCTGCTCTTGGATGGCGGTAAAACTATTACTACGTCCGGCTTGTTAGAATTCACACAAATCCTCTTATGTGGAATGCGGTTGTGACGGGTGAAACACTTTAATTTTTTCTAATCACTTAATTCGTGATCGTAGACATACGCGATGATTCCAACCTACATAGTTTGAATTTAAGTTTCAACTCGCGTAGCTCAAATTCATCCAAACGTTTTACTTTCTCAAATAAAATCACCGTAGAAGAACTTCCGGTGAAACACAATATCATTAAAACGCCGTGGTTTCATCCTATAGATGCATGATTGATCATTACAACGTGGACCTTGACCCATTGGGCTCCGTCAACTGCTTGCTCATTATTACTCTTTCTCTAAACCACTTATTTTTATTTCTTTCTTTCTTTTCACGCATTTTTCTTTATTTATATACCTCATATTTTTTGTGCCCACAAAATATAAATAAGAAATCATAAACGCCGCTGTCCCGAACCATTTCTCAATGGCATCATCAACCATTCAATATACAGGGTTCAAATTTATAAAATTGTTGATTTGATCGACAATTCAACATCTCTTCCGTAAAGTGTTCCAGAAAGTTTTTTTATTTATTTTTATTTTGGGTCAAAATTCCGTTATATACGGAGCTTTCTGACCCAAAATTCACCATGGCCGCCTCAAGCACAGCACCAAGAGCAAGCAAAAGCTTAAGCAAGAAGGAACAACAGGGCCTGTTATTGGGCCGATACGATCTCGGAAAATTATTAGGGCATGGAACATTTGCTAAGGTGTATCAGGCTAGAAACATTAAGACCAATGAGAGCGTTGCGATCAAGATCATTGATAAGGCAAAGATTGTGCAGATTGGGTTGATTAATCACATAAAGAGGGAGATCTCAATTCTTAGAAGGGTAAGACATCCCAATATTGTTCAATTGTTTGAGGTAATGGCTACTAAATCAAAGATTTATTTTGTTATGGAATATGTTAAAGGTGGGGAGTTGTTTAATAAGGTAGCTAAAGGCAGGCTTAAAGAAGAAGTTGCCAGAAAATATTTTCAGCAATTGATTTCTGCTGTGTCTTTTTGTCATGCTAGAGGTGTTTATCATAGAGATCTTAAGCCTGAAAATATACTCCTTGACGAAGATGGTAATCTTAAAGTTTCGGATTTTGGGCTTAGTGCAATATCTGAGCAAATTAGACAAGATGGTTTGTTTCATACTTTTTGTGGTACACCTGCTTATGTTGCTCCTGAAGTGTTGGCAAGAAAAGGGTATGATGCAGCTAAGGTTGATATTTGGTCTTGTGGGGTGATTTTGTTTGTGCTAATGGCTGGTTATTTGCCGTTTCATGATCAGAATGTCATGCTTATGTACAAGAAGATTTATAAAGGTGATTTTAGGTGTCCAAGATGGTTTTCAAGTGAATTAGCTCGATTTATGAGCCGTATTCTTGATACGAATCCTGACACACGGATTACAATTCCGGAGATAGTACAAAACGGGTGGTTTAAGAAGGGTTTTAAGCATGTTAAGTTTTATATTGAGGATGATAAAGTGTGCAATGTGAATGATGATTTCATTGATGGGATTGAATCTGATCAGTCTGTGTCTGAGTCTGAATCTGAAGCAGAACAACAAAGGAGGCACATATCGAGTTTGCCTCGACCCGCTAGCTTGAATGCATTTGATATTATATCATTTTCAAGCGGTTTTGATTTGTCTGGATTGTTTGAAGGTGGTGATGAGACAAGATTTGTGTCTGGTGCACCGGTACCCAAGATCATATCAAAATTGAGGAAATCGCTAAAGTTGTCAACTTTAACGGTTAGGAAAAGGATTGTAAAGTGAACTTAGAAGGTTCAAAGGAAGGTGCTAAAGGTCCGTTAGCTATTTCGGCTGAGATTTTCGAGTTGACACCTTCATTGAGAGTTGTGGAGATTAAGAAAAAGGTGGAGACAGAGATGAGTATGAACAGTTCTGTGATAAGGAATTAAGGCCCGGTTTGCAGAATCTAACGCTTTGAAAACGACGCTGTATCCATTGCCTTCGGATACCGAATGATTCAGTAATGTATTGAACTGATGCATTGCTGATTTTGAATAAGGTGGAAAAGAGGGAGAAAGGAGGGTGTGTGTGCTCTTTTTACCTTACATTTTGATACTTGGTAGTATTTGTTTTACATTCAGTAGAAATTTTGATAGAGATAAATTTTGGAAGATTTATTGTTTCTTGATATTTACTGCAATAGTTTGATGAATAAAGTTATTGTATTTCTTGACATTCTTTTTTTTTTTTTTTTTTTAATTTTGTGTGTGTGGGTGTGGACGGGGAGGGAGCAATGCCACCTCCTGACCTCCAC